>VMDR010009339.1:0-33745 GCA_007922815.1 Macrotus californicus
AACTCCTACAGCTAATGGGTGAAATTTGCTTTGAATTATTTTTCATAATCATGAGTAATTGGGCATATCCTATTCAGTTAAAAATAAACATACAAAAATACACTGATCTACTTTTCTTGATAATGAGGTTTGAAAACCATAGTTATGTTACTTTAAGCTTAATTTTCTTCACTTGTTTGAAAGTCCAGAGGGTACAAGTACCCTTCAGAGAGTATTTCCACATAACAAGACAAAAGTATTTCATGAAATTCCTGGACATACATTTTAACTGAAGAATCATAAGCAATTCTATACTGCCATGAAGCCAGCCAATAGGATACAAAATGAATTTCTCAGGGACTGTATTGTCTGGTAGATAATTTGAGTGAAAGGAAAACTCCTTTAGTTGTACAATAAAGACTAGTTTATTAACACAGCCTCCAAGGCCACTGAGGCCCCTGGAATGTCACATTTAAAAGATGAGGAATGGACCTTCTCAAAGCAGCTTGCCTCTCCATGCTGCTTCCTCATCCCTCAACCCACAGCCCTTCCCCACACTCAGCTGGACCACTGCCAGATGCCTGCCTGCCTCGGCTGTGGGGCTTATGAGCAAAGGGAATGGGGCTTCGTGTGCCTCTGTGCCACTTTTTCCCAGTGTGGTCAAAGAACTCAAGGGTGGAAAACACCTGACCTAATTTCCCTTTTGGATCAGTCAGGGCCCTGGTGGGAAAACTGGTGACACACTGTAACAGGTAATATGATGAGAGGTGACCAATGTATGATCATGGGGGCAGGACAAGTCTTTGGTCAGGGAAGCCAGTAAGGTATGACACAGCTCCCAGCTGGTATCACAGATGGACTTGGAACTGAGAGAGAGAGCTGAGGCCCCAGGTCAGAGAGGGCTTCCCAACAGAGTCTGAAAACTTCAGTAGAGAAGTGCAAGTGCCCCCAACCTGAGGACTGGCTGAGAAGAAACCAGGGGTAGTGATGTCTCCATCTTACTTTTCCCACTGCTCGGCTTTCTGCCAGCGCCTCCTATTTGATTCAGCACAGAAAGATGAGCTTCCCAGAGAGCAGAGCAGTATAGACAATGGTCCATGGGGCCAAACAGAATATCAAGGATACCCTTTGTGTGATAAGGGACATATACCCTTTGTGTGATACAGGATTATAAATATCAATATCAATATCAATATATCCCCTTTATGTGATAAGGGACATAAGTGTATGTATTATGAATATAGTGCATGTGCTCACAGAAGAAAGCTCTCCTTTCAAGAAAGTTTACAAAAATTAGTCACTTTATATTCATGAAACGCTTTTGAGATAAGCATTTATATTCTCATGAGACATGACAAAAGGATATGATAGAGGTGTGTTCACAGATGCCTTCCTTATTCCAGCTCACAAGCTGAATAAATCCTCTTTTTGTCTTTTCTAAAGAGGAGGGAGAGATGAAGTTCATCTAAAGATTGAGTGAGTGAGAGAGCAAATAGGCTGGAAGTGGAACAGGAGTTTTGAAAGCTAAGGCCCCGTCACAGCTGAAGAGTACAAGGGAAGTAAAGAAAGGGCGTGACAGCAGATGCAAAGGTAGTGTCATTTAGGCTGTTCGTGGAGTTACTCAAGAAACTTCAGTGAAGAATTCAATCGCTTTTAACGTTCCTATTGGTTATTGGACTGGACTCTTGAAGGAGTCACGACACAGAGACAAAACCAAGTAGTTTCTGCGTTTCTTAGGGTTACACTCACTTCACATTTATTTACATGGAGAATTAAAGAGGTTATGCGTCTTGCCTAAGATCACACACCGAGAAAGTGCAGAGCTGTTACTCCAGCCCAAGTGTGTTGATTCCTGATCCATTAGCTTCAATTCAACATTGACTGAATTTACTTTGTGAATTTGTTGAGTGATGCAGTGTTGGCAAAAGGGTTTCGTTTAATACATGGTGAATATATGGTACACCCTCAATAGGTGGAGAGATTAGTGCTAGGTGCTACCTGTGTAAAGAGGCCACATTAGTAATGGTCAAGTGTCATTGAAACATTCAGGTGAGTAGTTCCATGATTAACTGATGCTTGCTGAATTTTTTTGTGTAATGTCAGTGTATTCTTTAAAATGAGAACTGGACTTATTTTTTTCTTGAGTTCATTTAGTGATGACATTGTTATTTTGAGAATGTTGCTCTGATTTCTAATTCTTCTTAAAGTCCTGTTTGAATCCAAGTATAAATCTTGTGTTATATGTTACCTATGACCCAGCTCTACTTTCTCATTCACTGCCTTTCATAATCAGGAAGCACTTATAACCAGGTATTTTTGCATATTTAAAAAACAAACCACATTGGGTTTTGTTCCTGGGAAATGAAAGATAAAGAAAACATTAGTTTAGTGGGGTAGGAACTACCAATACCAGAGTATCTTGTAGAGAGATGACCTGTAGGTCTTATTCACATTCCTGCCCCCATCAACCCTCCCAACTCCCTGCCTGAGGCCAAAACACAGACCTCTCTGCAGCTGCTCACCTGTTTGATTCTGATGGGATTGCTGTGTATTCTGTTTAGGTTTCTTGTTAAGACTGTCTACCTGCCCAGCTTGAATCTGTGGCACTACATTTTACTGTTGATTCTCGATTCAGGATGAAAAAAATAATAATTTTGGTTATATGGTGACAGAAATAACTCTTCTCACATCCCGTATCATTCTAAAACAAAAATAAGTTTATGTATTTTCTTTAATCACAATGCACTCACATGCCCTACTGCTCTTAGTGAAGTGCTTAACGGAACAGATTTAGAAGCCAGGCAGCTTGTGAATTGCCAGGCAGTCTCTGAATCACATAGATCAGCTACTAAGTAGCTGTGTGATCTTGAACAAGTCACTGAAAGTTTCTAGGCCTCAGCTTTCTCATCTGTATAGAAGGGACAATGATAGTCCCTATGTCTTAGAGTTGTTATGAGAATTTATAAATTAATAAATGGCATTGAGAACAGTACCTGATACATAGCAAACATTCAGTAAATGCTGGATGCTATTATTATTACCCTGACCTAAGGTGGTGATGTAAGATTCATATTATTTTCAGTTAAGATTTCAGTTAAGACTTCCCCAGCATAGTGAAACTGCCTTGGACTTCAGGGTCAAGCACACCTCGTTCAAATACCAGCCTCTCCCTTTACTAGGTATATGAACTTGGTCAGGTTATTTGACTTAGAATAACACCACTGTTCATATTCATAAAATAGGATGACCACATGTATACATGTATACATATCTTAGAGAGTTGGTTGCTTTTATATATGTGCATGTATATGTAGATTATTTAGATAGATAGATAGATAGATAGATAGATAGATAGATTGGAGGGTTGTCTTAGAGAGCTGACATGTGGCATAATATGAAGTTTGACATATGTAAATTACAGAAATATAAAGTATATGTGTGAAAAGTACATCACCAGATTTCGACTCAAAGAAAGCATTCATTAAATGTTACTGTTATTTTAGAAGAAATGATCAGTACTGTTAACAGTAATTAGACAAAAGCAATAAAAATGGGAAGGGAGAGAGTTTCATGTTTTGTAAAAGGCATGTTAATTAAAAAGGTTTAGATGCAAATCTGCAAATGAGACTAAATTCAAGGTGTTTGAAATTATTTTACCCACTAAACAAATTGCATTTATACATAATGTCTGTTTTATTCTCGCATTAAAATAATTATCATCAGATTAACGACACAGGCTGGGACCACTCTACATGTGTTTGCAGTGACAGTCCGCACTTGTGTCTCCACATTTCTGCGATGTCGCAGTTTACTAGAGGATCAGGTCAGCGTACACTGAGATTTACTGTGCTGACTCGGCATAATTCTAATTCCAAGGCAAAGAATCTTGAGTTCCAAGGCAAAGAATCTTGATCTTACTATCAATGCACATAGATATATCTCAAGCAATCTGAAAATTGAATTTAGATTCTGACTAACATTAGCTAGAGTAAGCATTAACTATATGAATAAATCCCCAAACCTCAGCAAACTAACCTGAAAGGTAGAGTTTTTAGTACATTTTGCTCACTCAGATGTAGTCCAAGCAACTGGGACAGGGGAAGGGAAGTGAGATTCTGTTACACACAGAGGTGCAGGACCCACGCTGACAGAGGTTCAGCCACCTTCAACACAGGACTTCCAAAGCAGTTCCAGGTGTCAAAATCCAGCTGGCAAGCATACCTAGAAGTGGCAAACACCAACTTTGGTCATATTTTATTGGACAGAAATTAGTCACAAGGTCCCACCCAGTTGCAAAAGGAGCTGGGAGAAGTAGTCTCTGGCTGACTACAACTGCAACCACAGTGCCTGTTGCCTTAGTTGAACACCCCCCAACCCTGTGGAAGGGGACCACACATATTGGGTGGACACATACTGAGTGAATGATTTCCACTACACCCTTGTTACAATAGAGTTACAGTATTAGAAGTATTGCTATTTTTCTCTCTCTTCTTCCTTAATTCCTACTAAAAACAAATAGAAAGAAAGAAGAGCACTTTACTATGTTACCTTATTTAGAATAGGAACCTTTTTTTATTGATTCCTTTTTTTTTTTTTTTGAGAGAGAGAGAGAAGCATTGGTTTTTTTGTTTCACTTATTTATGCATTTATTTATTGATTCTTGTATGTGCCCTGACAGGGGATTGACCCACAACCTTGGTGTATTGGGATGATGCTCTAGCCAACTGAGCTACCCAGCCAGGGCCTTTAGAATAGGAACCTTGTTCCATCTATCAGTGAACCTCTGACTCAAAGCTTAGCGTATATATGATAGTCAATAGGTATTCCTTGAATTATCAAATGGGTACATACTCCCTACCTTCTTCCCTTATCCTTCCTTTCCTTCTCCTTCTTCTTCCGTTTCCTTCTCTTGTATCTCCCTTTCTGATCCCAAACACTTTCAGAGGCTTTATTTTGGGCTCAGAATTGCGGTAAGTGGTGAGTGAAAGATAAATTTAATCTTGGGGAAAAGGCATCTCAAAACAAGAATAAAGAAAAAGACACTGTTGTAAAGCATTAGTCAATGTTTCACAATAATTAGTTTCGTTAAAAATGTTCAACAGTCTTAAGAAGACTTAAAGGATCCTCTTGAGTTCATCTGTGAAACACACATATGCCGTTCTAGGGAGTGTAGACTCAGCTCCATCTTTAACCTGTGCTCCCGAGACCCCAATCTTAGCAGAATGCTGCCCGTGGGACCCAGACTATGGGATCCTGCCTAGGTGAGACATTGGCACTTCATGTGAAAGCCCTCTCATGCTTCGCTGTGAATTGCGGTGTAAGCTCAGACCTATGCCATAGTAAACTGGGCACTCTAGTGGTAGGGATTATCTACTTTTATTCTGTTGTTCATAGAGTTTCAAGGAGTTTTCCTATAGGGTTCTCGATGTCTTTATGGGATTTAATGTGCTCTAGTCCTACCTGCATCCCTGCTGTGTTCTTTCTGCTGGGGATGGTTGGGTGGGATATGGCACTGGTGATTTCATCAGCATCAGCAACTGGGGTCCATCCTATGCTCAGGAGATCCCAGTCTTACCAGAGTGCTGCCCGTGGCACCCTCCATATTATAGCTCTTATTTCTTTTACTCCTCCAATCAGTCCTAGTTGATGTGTCATTATGTTCAGATAGATGTGGAAAATTGTCTAAAGTCAGAGATCTCAGAAAGGAACAGAGCTGAAATTCAGATACAGATTTGCCTGACCCTAAAGCCTCTGCACTCAACCACTCCAGCTTTTGATCATTTGTTTAGGCTATTGAGACTAAGATTACTTATCCTCTTTTTCTAGAATGATTTATAAGATCTTACAGTAACTTTTTCAAAATGTAGGATGAGGAGTGACTAAAACATAGGGGTATGAGTGACTGCTTTTTTTGCCCAGGATTCAAGAACCCCAGGATGTTTCTGAATATACTATAGGAATTCCAGGGACCTGTTCAATATTGGGTACCATTAAAATATTATTATGAAAATTAGGTTAATAGGTTTTATCAGATTTTCAAGGCCTCTGATCTCAAGGTTAAGTGCCATTGCTCCTGTTATATGGTCTCTCTTTCTGAACATGTGAAGATGTGCTTGTTTGAATAAGGGCTAATTTTTACTTCCAAAGATGCAATATCACCCAAACGAGTGAGTCTTCACAGCAATTACACAGACTCATAAAACATGAGTACAGATTTTAAGAGGCAAGTTTTACAGGGAACTCATGATATTTATGGAGCCTGAAAAGAAGAGAGGGATGGATGACTTCTAACAAAGAGGAAGGAAGGATTTATGACTTTTGCTGATTCAAGCCCATTGGAAGAGGAAGGTGAGTCAGTGGTGATAGCAGAATTGTTTCAGATCCATGTGTCCTAAGGGGACTGGGGACAGGTTCCCTCTGGGGTTGCTGGGAGCTTTGCCTAGGGTCTCAGGCTGTGTACCTGCAGCACCTGGGATTGGATGCACCTCCTGTTGCCACTGGCTTCCTGGGAAGGCAGGGCCTCTAAGCCCTTTATATTGGTGAGGTCAGCTGAGTATGGTTCTGGCTCTCATATATGGGCATTCAGGAGGAGGCAGACCAGGGCCAAATAGCCAATAGGCCTTTAAAATATGCTTTTAGAAGTCAGTTATGCCCTGACATTTCACAAAGAGCATTTATGCCTAAATTCCAACTGCTACATTATAGTCATCGTTCAGCTTTCCATGTAAGGCCTTTGGGCTTTGATTAATTTAGGGAACAAAGGGATCATGGTTCACCAGCAAAACAGCAGAGGCAGGGGAGCCCCTGTCCCTAAAAGGAGATTCCCTACAATCAAGAGCATGCATTTTGTTTCTAAGTCAATATTGAGTTACTGAATTCTGAGCATCCGACATTGATTTTCAGGGTGGAATGGGTGAAGCATGGCCATTGACTCTTTCCTAATATAAGACACAATTCCTGTCCTTTAGAAACTTTGTGATTGGTCAGTATAGTTGGTACCAGTCTGGGGACAATAGAAAACAGTTTGTTAACAAATGCTAAATAGTATTTTGATTTAGTATAACTCAAAGTAACACATTTTTAGAACATTATGCTTTTCCTATTGGACTAGGTGGGCCCTAGTCCAGTGACAAGTGTCCTTAGATGAGACAAAAAAGGACAAGACAGAGACACAGGGAGGCTGCATGGAGACGGAGGCAGAGATTGAATAGTGTGGCCACAGGGCATGCTGACAAACAGCAGCCGCCAGGAGAGGCGAGGATTGTAATGTCCCCGAGGGCCCGCAGAGGGAGTGCAGCCCTGATGACATCTTGATTTCAGTCTTCTGGCCTCCAGAACTGTGAGAGTACACATTTCTTTAATCCACCAAATTTGTGATAAATGGTTATGGTAGCTTAATAAAATAAGGAACAGGGTAATCTATATAATACCTGAAACTACAGTAAGAGGACCCAAAATCTACAGATATTTAGTGTAAAAGTTGACTTCTTATTGGAAGTATGGTCTTTACTAGTCATTCTAGTCGTTTCAGAAGCATTGAGTCATGAAAATATGGCCTGCTGTGTATCAGTTGTATTTACAATGTTAAAATTGTGCATACGAAGCTAAGCACAAATTACTTTTGGTAATTCTAGTTTTATGCCAACAGCCTATATTAAGGTTTAATTTTAAATTGCCATTTTATGAAACAAATGCCGGTTTCTCATGGAACAGTGCTCATCAAGCAGGAGAGTTGCGGCTCCCTGTTCTATCCAACCTTCACCATAACTAATTTCACAGGCAGAGATGAGCTCTGGACTTTTATAGTCTCTTCTTAGTTTATTAGGCAACAAATGAGCATAAACTTGGCATAGTTCATGTGGACACAGGGCTAATGCTATTGCAACCTTTCAGAAGTATTTCAATAGTGTTATCCTATGGATCCTACTGATGATATTAGAGAGAATAAATCAGAAAATTTGGATGAAGTAGTATCCAGTCTCACAGGCTGAAAAGCCAAAATTACTTTTAGGCCCCCGTAATTTCAGCCTCATGAGTCAGGGCATTTTAGAGCAAAAGGAGTGTTTGCTGGTGCTGGCTATGGGATTCGGGTCGAGAGAGCAGATAATAATTGAAACCATGGAGGCAGCGCTGTATTCCCTAATCAAAACGTCATCATTCAAAGTAGCTGAAAGGAAAGTACTGTCATTAATGAGTAATACAGGTAATTTTTGTATAGCATAAATGTTTAAACTATTAACACTTTCATTTATTCATTTTTATCTGGCTTACTCAATGGTGACCCAAAATGGTAACTGAGTGAAACAGGGTTTTCGGCCCAGGCCAGTGGGAGCTTTCTGGGTGGTTGCCATGTCTAGGTTAACGTGAGCACAGCTGCACTGATGGCAACTCGTAAGTGGCACCAGACTGATGTTTCCTATGAACTTACCACTTCAGTCTTCGTAACAGTCAGGAAGCAGGCATGTGACTGTTGTCCATACTTATTTAACCGATGAGGTCATGGAAGCTTAGAGCAGGTAAGGAATTTGTTCAAGGTCATACTCTAGAAATGGGAAGAACCAGGATGTGAAGTCCAGCAGGACAACTCTCTCAACTGTACCCTCAAGCACTACTATTGGGTAGGGTTGGTCTGCTGAGGAATTACTTAGTGTCTGGAATATGAGTTATGTCTACCCTGATGTCAGGAAGCTGACTTTAAATCCATGGAATGAGAAATGAAAATCCCATGCTCCCTTGTCTTGAAGCTGATGGATTATATAGCATAAGTTAACTGAATATTCAGGCAGAATGAAATTCATTAACACTTGCCACAAATGAACACAGATGGACACTCTTCAAACAGATTCATATTGAATTTTAATGGTGCTCTTCTGCAGAACACATTTGCAAAATGGATCATAGCATATTCATACTTCCCTTTGGCTTGCCAAATGTGAGATGATTAAGAAATCTACTTGTACTTTAAATATTCTGATCATATATATGCATATTTCAAGTGCCTGTGTCTGTAATAAATGTGTTGAATGAATATGAATGTATCAATATATACACACACACATGAAGCAACATGAACACACACGTTTAATTTGACAAATATTTGTTGCATATTTACCTGGATTGAAGAGTGATGGAAATACACAGAATTCTTTCCTCTTCCCAAGGACTGATATTTAAGGGGAGGGTGAGATGTGGTCCTCATTATTCTGGTGGTAGTTCTCAAAGTGTGGGCTGGCCCAGCAGTATTGGCATCGCTTGGGGACTTGTTAAAAATGCAATTTTTTTCAGCCCACCACAGATATCCTGAATCAGAACTCTGTGGGTGGGGATCCAACAATGGATGTTTCTCAATTCTTCCAGGGGAATCTGATGCACACTAAAGTGTCAGAACCACTGGGCTGCAAGAAAGCTTTAATGTGTTACCAGTAGCTAGAGATTGGTTTCAACTGGGGCTATTTGAGAAGATGAAGAAGGAAGTGGTATTTGAACAGAGTCTTGGAGGACAGGTAGATTTTGGCTGATAGAAATGAGTAAGAGGTGGACTAAAATCAAAAAGGAGAAGAGCGTGGATCAAAATCAGCTTGTTTGGGTCAGAGTGCGGGCTGCCAGGGCTGCAAACCTAGATTTAGGGCAGGCAGTGGGAGGCCCTGGATGACATGCCTATGAGTTTAGACACAGTTCTGAAAGCAATGGGGATTCATTGAAGGTTTCTGAGTCCAGGCAAAAGTGTGAGCAAAGCTACTTTCCATTCTTTTTTTTTTCTTTTTTACCCAGTGAATATAATTCAGCGGATGTACTGAGCTAACAGAACATCGATCTTAAATCAATCCTTTTTCCCTTGTTAAGAACACTTAAACGTTAAGAATTATTTATAAGTCTTGGCTGGAGCCATGATAAGCTGTGTTCTTTTTCTTTTTTGAAGATTTTATTTATTTATTTTTAGAGAGGGGAAGAGAAAGAAAGAGAAGGAGAGAAACATCGATGTGAGAGAGAAACATTGATAGGCTGCCTCTCATATGTGCCCAGACAGGGGACTGAACCCGCAACCCAGGCACGTGCCCTGACCGGGAATTGAACCGGCCACCTTTTGCTTTGCAGGATGATGCCCAACCAACTGAGCCACACTGGTCAGGGCAGCTCTGTTATTTCTTCACTACTCTGACACATGCAACTTAATTTCAGTAACTCGAGTCTGAAATTGCTCAAGTCTCCCCACAGTGTATGTGTGTGTACGTGCGCGTGTGTGCACTATTTGGTCATAGTCACACAGCTGCTTTCGAATTCAGCTGGGCTTTAGGAAGCTGCGTAAAAACAAGGAAAAATGTTGCTGCCTGCTTGTGCGTTCTTTGTTATTTGGCAATCAGAAGGATGACTGTGCTCTGAAGTGGTGCAGGTGGCCTCTTCCAGTACTAATTCCAGCGTCTCAACCAGTGCAGCATCGTAAGAGAGTTCTCTAGAAGGGAAATAATTCTGTCCCTCTCCCTGATTGCTTTATTTGTCCAGTATTGCGGGCACCTGCTTGGCCACCAGCCTTCCTTTTCTGTGTTATCCACTTGCGTCCTTCTTCTCTTTCCCTGGATCAGCCTGTGTATTCCGACCCATCCCACACCCTGCATGAGCTCATTCATTCACTGGCTTTCTTCTTGCAATTCTCATTGTGCCTTCTTCTGTTGGCATAATTGATCCTCTGCTTTGAAAAAGCAGGTGGATGAATTGGTTTATTGCTTTAAAACAATCTTTCTTCTCTCTTTTATTGCACCCGTCTTTAGTCAATCTTTGCTTCAGCCAGCTCGTTCCCCCTCTATTGACAGATCTCTGTGTTCATCATGCTGGTGGTGAGGGAGTCCATGCTGGGTCTGCTGCGGAGTGAGGAAGGTCAAAGCCCGCCGATAAAATAGCTGTGATTCATGATGTTCAAGTGCAGTAGGGGCTGAGTCACGAAGGCCAAAGAACTGATTCTGTTTTACCTCATCTGCTGAAAGAGCTTTTTAGACTCTAATGGAGCGATTCCATCCATCATCCCCACATTCCTAAAAGAATTGTAGGACTTGGTGGCAAAATTGTTAAGTTTTGGGCACATCTCATCTAACACTCCAGGATCTTTGCTACACACATTTGCTCTCCCATTCCTCAATATTAAGCTTTTTTGGGATGTGTGAATTTACTTAGTCCAGGGCTTTAAAAGTAATTTACCCAATCTAGTTTTAAGTGATCCAGACACTAGATTTCTTCTCTATATTTTGAGGAGCCTTTTAGAATACTGCTGATTGCATAGCACTGCCTAGTAATCTCATTGTTGATTAATATGAAATTATATATGGTCTCAGCAGAACATTTGGTGCCTACTGGAGATATCAAACATATTTTGTTTCAGCACAATGCACTTCTTTCTTCCATCCAGTAAAATGGAAGTACTACTACTACTTACTACCACTAATAATAGTGGAATCATTATGTTAAATATGGTGATTAATTATAACAATGTTTTATCATTCTATAATTTCAGCAAAATCATTACCTTACATGTTCTCTAATATATTCAGCTTAACATCTATGTCCAAGGTTCTGTGTTGGATGGTGTGAAGTTAATAAAATGAATGGGATATAATTGCTGGCCTCCAGAGTTTGAGAACTGAGTGAGAAAGAAAGAGGAACAGAAGATATGTATATGTAAAATCTACAGAAGCCACCTACAGGATATATGAAGAATTGAGGATGTCATTAAGCAGAGAAAAGAAGGACATGCTAGGCAAAAGTAAAAGGCATAGAAATGGAAGAATATATAGAACATTTGTGAGTATTACATAGTTCAGAGGGACTGGGGAGTACAAGAAATGGTAGAGTGTGGAAAGATAGACTGGGGAAGAAAATACGGCAAAGGATTGAATTTGGTAAGCTGTAAGGAACCGTGAATGGTTGTGAGCAGAGGTTGGCAAACTAGGGTCCACAGACCAAATCCAGACCACCCTCTATTTTTGTTAATATAAGTTTTATTTGAACATGGCCATACTCATTCACTTCTATGTTTATGGTCCATGGCTACTTTCAGGCTACAATGGCAGAGTTGAATGGTTGTGACAGAGACCATCCAGCAACAAAGCTGAAAATATTTGCCATCTGGCCCTTTATAGAAATTTTGCTGACCCCGATATGCTTCCACAAAGTACAATATTTCTTTGTGCCAAGATGGACGACCCACAATTATGACTGACAGTTGAAAATATAGATGTTTCTAGAGTGGCATTTTGCACTTAGAAGCTTTAGTATTTGAATAAGTGAATGAATGAATGAATGAGCAAGTGAATATGCATTTCTGTTAAGATATTATGGTAATGGGGTTTATTCCTTTTTGTTTTTTGCACAAAGGGTCAGTCTGACAGTAGTCAGAGAGCAGTGTCCCTTTGGGACTACATTCTGTTTTTGTAGGGTGAAGCACCTGGAAACATCTGGGCAAATTGTTACCAGAAGTGACTCAGAGGATGAAGCTGCAACTGTGAGAATGGCCGCTTTGAAGAAACGTTGGATAAAATACCCAGTGAGACTCAGAATGGGGTGACACTGGGATTGAGAGAATCTTGATGGACTTTGGCCATGACACTTCTCAGACCTTGAAGACGGTCATACCTCTTTGTGCATTGACTTCCTTCCTTCTCTCTGTCTTAGCCAGAATCCAGTTCTCAGACACAACACATGTCTTACAAGTAATGCCCTCAGACCTTCCTTCCTTGCAACTATCAGTTAGGTACCAGTTGCCGATGGAGGTGGAGGGAGGAGACTTAATTAAACTAGGGTTGTTTTATTTATACAGATGCTCATTTGGTTTGCTCTCATCATCAACTTCCTTGGCTCTCAATGGATGACATATAGTTTATTAATTTATCCTTAGTGATCTTTTAAAAATAATGTCTGCATGGTTAATCCACTAAAAGTATTACGGCATTTAGTTCATGTCATGCAACTTTGTTAATTTTCAGTGGTAGAGAATATATTCTGCCTTTCTTTTATGAACAAGTGTGTCCCAGAGGTCCCATGTAAAGTCCGTGCCTTCCTGATGCTGATGTGTGCAAGGGTCCCTGTCCTCCCCCCTTATTTTTAATAAATGTAGTACTTATGGCTAGAATCGCCATGGGATTTCTTAATGGGCAGCATGGCACAGTAAAAAGATGAGAACATATTTATTAAGTCTTTAGAAATTAAAATTAGTGCTCCCAAGCTCATTGGTACCCCTTCATCAGAACTTGAGGAATCAGTGGATGTTTAGGTATTTATATAAGTACATTACAAAATCTAGCCTTTATTTTAAACAACGTCCTTGAAGAATGATTCAAGCATTGTTAAACTTCCCCAGGGGACCTGCAACTACAGTAAGGAAAATTCCCCAGGGGCATTGATGATGTGAATGGCATTGGTCTTTTTGTTGTATTTTATCCCCAAGGAGCAATAATGAGAAAGGAAAGGGGACAAGAACTTGTTCATGCTAAGCAGAGATACATGTACCTCTTCAAGTAGCATTGTCCGAAGCATAGCTGGGTCTTTCGAGCACGTGTGTGTGTGTGTGTGTGTGTGTGTGTGTGAGCGCACACGCGTGTGAAGGTGGCTGAGAAATCACGCTGTAGGTTATAATCTGTGGGTTCATAGTGTTTTCCTCTTTAGTTCCCCATATTCCATTTCCAGTATCGCTCTAACAAACTAGTCACTTGCCCACCTGCTTTTGTAAGCATTTGTCCTGATTAGAAATAATTGGAATGATTGATATTTACATAAAAAATGTTCAGGGCTTTGACCTGTTCCCTTACCATAAAATTTCAGGGGAACATCTTCGTGTAGTGTAGATGTTTCCAACCATAATATTGAGAGATATTATGGGGACTTCAAGCAATGTCTGATTTAAAAAAAATAATATTAGGTTTATGAAACTTTTATACTCCGGTCTTCCGGGGGAGACAGAGAAAAGCAAGCTGGCCACCAGAACCCCAAGAGCACATTCTGCCTGCGTGGGCGTCTTCCCTCTGTTATGATCCAGAGAAGGTCAGTGAGATGTTTTTCTCTGTAAATACAAGTCCGAAGGTAAGACAGAAGGAAGCCAGTGTGGAGGTGCAGGGATAGGGGAACAGTTATTCCTTTGCAGAAACTCCTTTTCCCTTTTGATTTGGGAAACCAGGAAGGAGAGCAAGTGAACACAGAGGGAGGGTGGTGAGAAATGGCGGTGCAGCGGAAGGGGAAAGCACAGGAGAATAAACACTTTATGAGGGGTTGCCCTCCCTGAGAAACTGAAACAGAATAGGACTCGTCATGTACAATGGAGAGCCTGGCCTCTTGGCAATCCGAACCTCGGGTATAAGAGTCAGTTTCTCCTCGTGCTCTAGGTTGTGTCAGCTGGGAAGACTGTACTCATCTCTGAGTCACACTTATCAGATGGGAAGCGTGACCTCTGCCACGTGGGCATGTAGTCGTGATTTACCAGAAGGGGATGATTTGCCTATGTGGGCTCCAGGGGCAAGCCGTGTCTCACCAGCCCTGGCTGCTATTTTTCTCATTGGACTTCACAGGCTTTTTAGTTCTTGATGCACTGGAGCTGAGGCGCTGACGGGTTATTATATTTGATGGATATCCATCATTTTATGGTAATTTACAGTCTTACAGAATTGATGCAGCATGTTCACATTTATGAGAAAAAAGGGAATTTTAGCTGATTCAGTTACATTCTACATGTTATATAAATGCATTCTGCTTGGTATAATCATTTTTGTGATTCTAAAACAGAAAAATTCTGAAGGGTTCCTATAGAATTACTGGTTCTCCAAGTTTTATTTCGAAAAGAAAGGACCTCAAGTTCTTTTCTACCTTCATATGGAACTATAGATCTTTACTGTCCTTTTCATTTTTAAAGAAGTGATATCAGTCCTTCTAATGAGATAAGGTGGAGCTCTTGTCTGTACGTAATTTCCTTGGATCCAGACCTGTCTTTTTCCTCCGTCTTGGTCTTGTAGGAACGACGAGAAACCAAACTAGACACATTGCTTCTTCAATTATTGCCATTGTCTATCTTCACTTTGATTTTCCTCATCTTAATTGGTGAATTATTTTCTCTTCCTCCATCTCAAGACAACTACAGCTGTTGTTTAGATATGATAAGAACTGATGTGAACATTTCTGAACACTTAGTCTATGCCAGTTTCTATTCTTAGTTCTCTAAGTGTTCTAACATTTCTTTTCTTTTTTTTTTTTTTATCATCACAGCAATTCTAGGAGTGAGACTCTTATTATTCCCATTCTGCTGATGAGGAAACTGAGGCTAAAATGGGTACTTCCCTTGTGGGTAAGATTTCAGGAGCCTGAATGCCTAGATTTGAAGCCCGTGGGAATTTGACCCCTTGGGTCTTTGCCTGCTTCCAAGTGCAGCAGGCTCACGACATCAGCTCCACCTTCTACTTTGGGTTTCTGCCCTCTTTCTCAGTTATGAAGAAGTTTATCTTCCTTTAAGGGAAACATGTATGTTCATTTTGTTTCTCTTTTTAGAAACTATCATCACCACATGTTTGGTGCAGAGTGGGGGCCTTTAAAAACAAACTTAAAAGTACTGCTTTGCCTGGAAATCCTTTCTTCTTTCTTACTTTGCAGCGTATCCATAAAGCCTGGGACACAGGTGAATGCATGCAATCTGCTTAAGGACCTTATTAATATGAAAAAAGTAAAATAATAGTGTCTGTGTTTTCGTACTTTAGGGATACCCTTTACATTAAAGAAAAATTTCCTGGGACCTAAAGATAAAGATACCTCGTCCCTGGGTTTGGACTGGCCCAGGGAGAAGGGAGAAAGGCAGAGAAACGGAAGGGCAAGAATACCTACTATTGACATTCTCATAGTAAATCAGTTACGCTGCACTGTTTGCTGAGTGCCTGGTCTTGCTGGGTGCTCCTCAGACATTATGTCGTCGTTCCTGAAAACAGCTCTGCTAGTAGATTTGATAAGCCCCAGTTTATAGATGCCCAAGTCCAGGGAGATAAAGTGACTTGCCCAAAGTCACCGAGGTACCGTGGGCTGGGAGGGGGTTCCTGTCAGGTCAGGTCTCAAGCCCTAGCTCCGTCCCCCACATACAGTCATGTCACCTCCTGGAATTAATATCTCATCCCTCCACTCACCCACCTCCCAGACCTACCCTGGAAAGTGTGACTGAAAACCCTTCTTTTCCATCCTACTAACAGCACTTTTTAAAAGAACTCTCCCTCATTTCATGGCCCATCTCAAGCCCTGGTGACCCTTCCAGGGGCAGATTTGTACCTGATTTTCTTCATATTTCCTGAACTACCTTTTTCTACAGGAGTCCATCTCTATGGACCCAACCTGGAGGTTCCTTGACCATTTAAACTGCCTTTTATTCTTCCTCTTTTCTAAGTCATATATCTTGGCTCTAAGTCATGTGCTATCCCTTTGTGTTTCCATTTGAATATTTTGCCTATTGTCTGTATTTTATAATTCCAACTGGGCAGTGATGTTTTTAAGGGAGAAACTATGAGTTTTCCATGCTCCCCTCCCAGTGCCTGATGTTATAATTTATGAACATCTAACTGCGGTATCTAGGTAAAATATAGTCATTTTGAGAGTTAATATACGATTTCCATCAAAATATTGTTAACTACAGTTCGTTCTGCAGCTATTTTTATATTTAATGATAAATAATTCATAGATCCACATCCTCTTCAACCTCACACTACAAACTAGGGATGGGTGTGGGGCCCTGGGGAGCCCCTGGTCATCCTCCCTCCCTTGTTTCAGCCTCCGGTCCTGGGTGGGCCAGCTGCTCTCCCTGCCCTGGACTTGAGTTGCTTGCAGCCATCCATGACTGTCCAGGGTCCCTCCTTCCCTCCAGTTAATCTCCAGCTCTTCATTGACTCTTCCAAGTCTGGGCTAAGAATTTTCCTTTCCCTAGTTTGTCACATTTTCCCCCTTTCCTCATGTCCCCCTCAAATATTCAAGGGTAGGGGTAAAACATGAGGCTGAGCCAGCAATCCATCTTTCTTACTAGCGGCCTATTCAAAAGTTGTCTGCTGTATGAAGGGGCTAGAAATAGGGACAGTGTTTGATTCCAGTGGGAAGGCCAGGTGTCGGTAATGATCCATCTTGTGGTGTGTTAAATAGACTCTGGCATCAACTAAATTATTTCTGCAAGACCGAGGTATTTTGATCAAAATAGACATGCAGGCAAAGGGATTTGCAAATTTCTATTTCCTGGCCCACAGTGGCCTGCAAGCAACCAGGAGGCCTTGTGCAGAATCTGACACTTGAGCTCCCTCTGGTGGCAATGTATACACACGCCTCACTTTGTGTGGGCAAGTTACTCCATGAAAAGAATAGTATTTTATTTGACAGCAAGGCCTTATTTCCAACTTATGTTTTAACCTAGAATATGTTTGGCTGCCCCTATGTGTTTATTTTTTATATTTATTTAATTTTGAATGATCTGTGATACAGTGAATGAGTTATTCCATGCATTTTATAGTTATTTAAAAAATCCAACATCTAAAAATGCCATTAACTGCTTTCTTGGTGGCATTTGAAGTGTTAGGGATGAAGGAAAAGGGGGAGGAGGAGGATTTGATCTGCTGTTAAATAAAAATTGGCACCTAATTCTAAAACGTTGTTTGTCAGTAAAACTGTGGACAGTGACCTTCAAACTCTTCAAATTCGGTTTTCCATTGACTGTGGGATGAAATGTGATATTTTGCCCAATGTACACATGATTTACCCCTTTGCCTACCTGAGTCCAAAGTCAACCTTGCAACTGCCCACCTTAAATTTTATGCTTCAGATGCACTAACCTATCCCAGTCCCCCCGAATATAATGACGTCTGTCACAGTTGTGACTATATATTCTCTGTGTTCCCTGCCACTTATTCCTCCTGTTAACTCACGCTAATCCTGAAAGTCTCAGATGTCACTCCTTCAGCGAATTTTATATCCCAGAGGATGCTGAACAATGTCTGGAGTGTGTCTGATGGCCACATCTCCGGGAAGGTGTGTTGCTGGCATCTAGAGTTAGAGGCCAGGGGTCTGCTAAAACATCTCAGAACACACAGGATAGTCACAGCAAGGAATTACCCAGCCTAGCATATCAATACTACCCAGGTTGAGAAAGCCTGTTTTATGGGAACAAACCAGATATGGATTCATGGCAACTGGGTTTATAGGCTAACCAACCTTGACCTTTGCTGTTTTTGTTCTTTTGCCTTTTCTAGGGGGTCATTTAAAATAGAACCCTGACCTTTCAGGAGGCCATTTTTATTTGAATGATTTTTTTCACAGTTCCAACCTAGAATCTGCAAATCCTAAATTCCTGTCCTTCCTTATTTCTCCCTTTGTGGCTCCATCCTTGAAATCACAGGGACTGTTTTCCTCTCCTTAGCCAGGCTAGACACTTGTTTTCATTCTCTCTTTTGCACTGTTCTTTCCAGTTCCCCTATCACTGCTGCATCCTTTCCAATTAGCAACTGAACGCTGATGACCTTCCCTTAAAGTGACGGTCACAATTTATTCCTGTTTCCCAGGCACAACGCTGACCTATGTCTTCTCCATGTCTCGTGACTTTACTGTCATAGTCTTTTAGCTGATCTCCCTGATGCCATCATTTTCCTCTTTCAGTATTATCTTGAGCAAGCACACAGTCAATTTCCCTGAACTAATTCTTTTGCCCCGTGTCCTTTGGGTAGTGTCTTCTGCCACTGGGATACTCCTAGTGCATCTAGCATTTAAGATCCCTCAGGATCTGATCCACACCTGTCTTGGCAGCCCTGTCCTCTTCCTCTGAAGTAACCCCTCCCTTTCTCTCTGATAGCCTATGCTCGTTCCTGCCTCTGTACCTTTGCCAAGTCATGTCTCCAGGTGGCTTGTCCAGTTCCTCTCCACCTATACAAAGATTTCATATTCTTAGGACCAGGTCATGATCATTTACATTCTCTTTTGTTCTTCCTTGTTTCAATACCATTTATGTTGGCCCTCTTTGTGTTTTGTTTAAATATTTTATTTGTTTGTATCTTATTTCTCCAACTGAATGACTTTGTTCCCCCAAAGGAGAACCTATGCATTTTTTGTTTTCTTGCCCAGTGCCTGATATCATAGTTTACTGAATGAAAGCTTAATTGTGGATCTAAGTAAATGTAATTATTTTGAGAATTTATCATCTATGAAATGATAAAAGTGGCATAATATATTAGTCTTCTACAAGACATATTAATATTCCCCCAATTTGAAAGATAACCCATAATCTATAAGTAAAGTTTATAGAGAGTACATGAAACTAATGAAATTAAAGTGGATCGAGTTTATGTGAATATCATATTGAAAATCAATGTTAGTGAAGTTCCACAACTGTTGCAGAAGCCAACATAAACAAATAAAAAGTTGGTGAAATGGAAAATAGTCAATTTTAAAGGCAATGGGAATAAATAGAATAATTAATGTTTTATAAAGGGAATGGTTAGATAAAATTTAAAAATTGTATTTCTTATGTCAGTGATAGTGAATTAAGTTATTTTAAAATTAAGCTGCTGATTTTTGTCAGTATACTTTTCATTAATTTGACTGTTTTGTTAACCTTGATTATGGCACCATCTATTACTAATAGAAGATAAAACATCTATGATAGTAAAGATAGCAGGGGTCTCTCTGTGACATTGCATAATTATAACTTCAGTGAATCAAATTCAGATTAATCAAAAGCTATTTACATTCTGGTCCCCTGTAGTTTTCTGGTTTGATTTCTTAACATTTCTCTTTACACTATGTCCCACAGGCCAATCAACCTGGACACCACGTTCTTTCTACCTATGTTGCCTCATTTCCACTGCCTCTACGGTTTCTTCCACTCAGAATGCTCTTCCCAACAGTGTCCCCAGGGTTAAACCCCTTCCTCACACCACTCAACTATCACCTACGCCACCAACTAACTTTCCTTGATCCCTCACAAGAATCAGGCTCTTGTCTGAACTTTCTTATCCATATTTTTCTCTTGTGTCACTTATCTTTACATGATGTCCAATCAGTGTGAAGAACATGACGTAACTTTTCTAACAAGCAAGATTCCTTTAAGGGAAGAATTGTCTCTATTTGACTCCTCTGACTCCATGTGAACCGATCGCAGTAGCTGCAGAAAGGGCAAGAGTTGAACTGGCCTTCCTGACTGGATTCAGAAACTCCAGTCTAGTTTCAGGACCCGTTCACTTATATTTCTCCATCCTCTCTCCTCTTCTCTTTGCGTTTTGTTGTTTTTCTTTCTAACTTGATGTCTCCATGGGAGCCATGGCCTTGGCAGGTACAGGCTTACATACAGCCATATGACCAGAGAGGAAAGAAAAGTTTTCCATGCCCATTCCACTTAGAAAAACAAAGAAGGGCTTTGCTAACCTTGGCTTGGAGCATGCACTCATCCCTGGAGCAGGAACTGTGGCCAGCATTGCACAGGGTGATGATTGGCTGGTCCGGGGGCTATGGCCCTTCTCACAGCCATGACATCATGTCTGTCAGAAGTAGGGAAAGGAGTGCTGGGCAGACACAGCCAGTACCTCCTGAAAGTGGAAAGAAGAAAACTGTCACAGCCTGGATACACA
The DNA here is from genome assembly GCA_007922815.1 of Macrotus californicus. Taxonomy (NCBI): domain Eukaryota; kingdom Metazoa; phylum Chordata; class Mammalia; order Chiroptera; family Phyllostomidae; genus Macrotus; species Macrotus californicus. Next base: position 20,580 of record VMDR010009339.1, read on the forward strand.
AAGACAGGCACGGATACGACTTGGCATCTTCTTTGATTTTTTTCCTTTCATTGCTGAAATTGGACTGAATATATATCTTTGTTATTTTCTTACTTACCAGTATAAAGTCAACATTGTTTTTGTGACCTGTTCATAAATATATTAGGTATTTGGGGACAGCTTTTCCTGAACATGCCAAGGATGTCACCAAGGAACACATCTGACTTCAGATCACAGGTCCACTTTTGTGTCTCCATCACAGGATGATTGTTGAGTTAGTCAGATAAAGATGTAAGGGAAAACTAAGTAGTGTGTGAACTTTGAACTATGTGATCATAACAAACAGTTTCTGAGGTTCTGTTTTCCCTAGCAGATTTTGTTCATGTGCTTTCCAATGTGTATGTGCATTTCCCATGCCATATAGACTTCCAGATTGCATTTCAATTAGTAAATTCAAGAGGAGAAGCATATATTACATGTCTTCAGCACTTTAGTCATATCTACATAACAGAAAATATATTTTTAATGAGAAATGCAGAGCTGTGAGCATTTCTTTGTTAACACACTCTGTGGGTTAATATCCCCATTCATAACACTTCTGGCTTCATCCAGTGCTCCTAGAGCTTTGCCATTATAGAATCGAGGAGTGTAGAGTTGTAAGAGACCCTTTCAATTTATCTGGCCTAATGTTTCAACTTCACAGAAGTTCCTTTTACAAACTCATAATAGCCAGTCATGCTTCCCTAGTTTGAATAGGTCCAATTACAGGTTATGTGGAACTCACTGCCTGACCAGTTTGCTTCTTGCATAGTTAGATAGTTCTATTTCTGGATGCCGGGGCTCTTTCCCCTTACCAGTCTTTGTCAGAATCTACTGCCATGCACTTATAATGTTCTTATAACAATCATAATTTTTGTCTAGTATCAGGTAAAAAATTCTTTTCGCATGTTTACCTAATCTATTCATCTTCCTAATTATCATTTTTCTACAAAACTTTTCTTCAAACACCTAATGAAAACTGTGGTATCTTCCCTTTGCCTTCTTGCTTCATGTCGCTAATCACACACAGATCTCTTAGTCATCCTGGTGAGCTCAGTGTCTAATGCTGGACATTCTTGTTCCACTATCAGTAGGTTCCACTTCTTCTTAAAAATAGGCCTGCCAAAGTAAACTGTTTACTTTGCCTCCCATAGGAGAGCGTCCACTGAGCCTTTCCTCTTATCGAGACTCTGAATATGGCAGAAAAAGCCCATGATCAGGGCCTGACTGCATAGACTCACACACACTCTGGTGTCCCCTCTTTCTGGCAGTGTGACCTGGGACAGCGCACAGACTCTCTACAAGCAGGTTTTCTCATCTGCGGAGTGTGGTTGTCAGTGATAGGTACCCTGTAGGGCTGTGAAGAGGATCACAGCCTTGGCCAACATTGAGCTCTCTGTTGTGACTATTTTCTACCGTATTTCACTCTAACATTTGGTGCTATTTGGTGCTAACTTTTGGTGCTATTTTGTGACTATTTTTTACCACTTTCCCAGCCTGGAGCAGTCTTTCCAGGATAGTCTTAGGGTTGGCTTCTTCTCATCTCCCAGCAGCTGAGTATCTATCATTCCTCCGAGCCACCTCCCTCACAATGGTTTCGAATGGTCTGTTCTTGCCCTGGTCATTCTCTATCCCTGGGCTTTTTCAAATTTTCTTCATGGATCTGATCACTGTCCACCATTGTCTTCTTCATTAACTGGCTTGATTATTAGCTCCCTCCTTCTCCACTGGAATATAATGCACATGAGGCCAGAAACCTCCTTTGTCTCAGTCACTGATGCCAGAGCACCTGGAATCGTGCCTGGCACATAGTAAGCACATTACAAACTTTGTCGCATAAAAGCTTTGAGTCCGTGGAAACTTCTAGATACTTTTCAGATGATTTTTAAAAGGTAGATCTCCTCCATCCTATATCAATGTAATTGATATTTAAAGTGTGAATCCTGAAACTGTATTGATCCTTACTAAATCTGACTTCTCACTTTCCTTCCTGAGTTTCAATGTTCCCATATTAAAGTTGATGCTGGACTTTATAGGAATTATGATCATTTTATGGTATCGATAAATTATGCATGCATTGAGTGCTTATTATATAGGAGGTATTGATAAATCTTGATATATTTTCTCATTTAATACTTATAACAACCCTATGAGGTAAACCATTTTATTCCCATTTTAAAAATGAGACAGCCAAGGCTCAATGGGAGGTAGTAACTTATCAAAGTCACATAGCCAGTGAATCATAGAGCTGGGACCTGGACCCAGGTAGTCTGACTTTGCAGGCTGCATACTTATAAACAACCTTCCTTTGAGCTTTGTATCCTTTCTCAGATACGATATGAGTTTCATTTATATGTCTGTTATAGTCATGATAAGACGTCCAAGACAATACTAAGCCATTGTGAGATTCCAGTACCTTTCATTCTGCTGCACACTGAGCTAATAATCAATACATTCTGGTCATGTTGCCAACCAGCCCTGTCCCCTGAACACATGATAAAGTCGTGGTAAGAAGTTGATGAATGCTTAATAAAAGACAGGATACACTATCTGACTTTTCTGTGAAATAGTAGCGATATTTTCTAGCAGAAATAGAGTTTTACCAAACCTATCTTGCTGTAGTTTAAAAAGCATATTCTCTTCTGCATGTTCACATTTCATCTTATTTCCCAGAGGATTTGCAGTAACTTGCCTCAAGTTACACATACTAAAATAATGGAGTGATGTAAGTAAGGATGAAAAAATCATATTTAGAGAGGGATAAGAGTCACACACAGGACCCTGGGGTCAAGGGTGGTCTGAGAGACATAGAAACACTGAGATCTTCAGGAACCACATGCAGGTGCCTTGGTTGAATCTCAAATTTATATTTTTTTAAAACTCTCTGATAGTCATTTAAAAAAAATGGAGACACGATCGGTTCTTACTGTCAGTGAGAAAAATCCATATCAGTTATTTAAGGAAAACACAATTTTCTATTATATATGTCTTGATAATATATTTCTGCATGGGATGTTTTGTAAGCTGTGTTCAGTGATGGGATGGATAGTTTCCTTCACAGCATACCTACCAGAAACTGCTTGGTTTCATGTGACTGCTTCTTGGGTTGTCCCTTAGTGATGCTGAGACCATGGTAGCACAGCCTGATTCTGGGTAGGCAAGTCTGAAAGGGATGGACAGTGCAGATCATGTGCTGAGGGAGTAGATAGGACTTAGTGGCCGTCTATTCTTCTGACACTCCTCCATTTATATTTGCCTTGCCTGAGATTATGAATATGTTCAGGCAGCAGACTGCTCGAAGTAGGATTCTCTGCAGAGTACTTGAAGTCTTCTGAGGGGTATACTCTTGGATACATGTATTTTAAGAAATGCTTGAGAAAATGTAGAGCAGGTAGGTGTCCAACATTTTGGTGTCTCTGGGCCACACTGGAAGAATAAGAGTTGTCTTGGGCCACACGTTAAATACATTGCAACACATAATTACAAAAAAATCTCATAATGTTTTAAATAAATTTATGATTTCATGTTGTGCCTCATTCATAGCCATCCTGGGCCACACAAGGCCTACAGGCCACGGGTTGGACACCCCTGACAGAGGATGGCAGCTCCTTTCTAAAAGTTAGTGACCTAACCAAGTTTCCTTTTTTGATTTAAAGGCCTTTCCCATATCTACATATAAGAGAAAAATAAACTTTACCCATTGTCTCCTCTTTTTCTTCACTTATTCTTTCAACACATATTTATTGAGTACCTACTACACCTGAGACACCTGGGTTATAGCAGTGAATAAATCAGGTATGGCTTCTCCCTCAATATATAGTGGGGAAGGCACGCAAGATACTACATAATTATTTTGTTGCAGTTTTTATAAGGTCTACTGCAGACATGTGTGGAGTAAAAAGTAAGCATATAAATAGGGGGTGGACCCACTCTCTAACCCTTCCAGTTCGAATACAGCTTCCCTGCATTATGATAGCTGTTGCCTCAAAGATATTAATAGCCTTGTAATCACTAATATCCTGTTCAGCAGCATGGTGTACTGTGAGGGTTTTTTAAGTTTTTTTAGCAGTGTGAATCTTTTTGTTTTTCAAAAATAAAAGTTATCTAGAGTCCATAAGTAGAAAACAGATAAAAATTTGAACTGTACTTATTTGGGACTGGTTATCAGGGAGTGGGAACCCTGGCTGCTTGGGCTTCTCCCACACCCGGCAGGCCCAGGGTTGCCTCCTTATGACCCATGTGGCGCTAGTTGGAGAACCACTGTTCCAAGAACCCCAGCACTGTGTAGTATTTCCGTATTTATTGGCTCCTTGCTAGCACCACAGACAGCACCCACACTGCTCAGTGTCAACATTGTTCTCAGTTCTGTGCTGGACTCTCTGAACACTTCTTGTGCTGACCCAACCCGAGGAACAATCTTTGGCATCTCCTTTGGATCTGCAACCAAAAGTGGACCTTTTTCAGTTGCTGTGGTTTCCCATTGATGATTACTGCTCACACGCCACTTCCTACCTAGGTTCCTTACCACCAGCCCAGGCAGAGCCCAGCTATTGTCTGTGCACAGATTGGTGAAGGAGATCAGAGAGGAAGGACAATCATTGTATCCAGCAATTCAATGAACATGTTTTGAGCTCCACATATGGGCTAAGGATTGTCCAAGGAGCTTGGGACACAACTGAGACCAGGAACAACAAAATAACAAACATCCCCACCCTCTTAGGGCTTACATCTAGCAGGAAGGGCAAACAATAAACACATGTAAAAGAAAATAAGATTGTATTGTATGCCAGGTGGTGATGACTTCTTTGGAGAGAAATAAGCAAAGAAGAAGGATAGGGTGTGGTCGGGGTGAGGGGGGTGAAGTTCCCAATTTTAATGGATGAGGTCAAAGAGCATCTCATGGGGAAGAGAGCCTTTGGGTGGACAGGAAGGAGTGGTGCTACTGCTGTCTGGGACCAGAGCGTTCCCAACAGAGGGAGTGGCTGGCAATGACAGCACTTAGCCGGGGACCTGGTACAGAGGACAAACAACAAAGGGGCCAGTATGACAATAGCAAAGTCAGTGAGATGAGGTTGGAAAGGCAGCATAGAGCCAGATCATGAATGATCCCATAGGCTGTTATTGTGATGTCAGCTTCTGGTCTGAGGGACAGCTGTATAGAAGTGACATGACCTGACTTTGATTCTAAAAGGAGCCCCCCAGCTTCTGTATGGAAAACAGAATGAAGCAGGTAAGGGCAGCTGCAGGGACATCCTTTGGAATTTATCACAGGATGGGAGGGATAAAGAGTGTGGAGGGGGGATAATTTGCTCAAATACTCTCTGTTCCATTTGATAGAAGAGTGGTAGAACTTAGCTGATAGGGTGCTCAGAGAGAAGAAAAGAAGTAAGTCAAAAAAGTACCTGAGCTAGTAAATAAGTGATGATTTCATTAATGGAAAAAGAGGTGTTGGTCCTGGCTTGTGTGGCTGAGTGGACTGGGCACTGGCCTGCAGACTGAAAGGTCACTGGTTCAATTCCGGCCAGGGCACATGCCTGGTTGCAGGCCAGGTCCCCAGTAGGGGGCGTGTGAGAGGCAACTGACCAATGCTTCTCTTGCTCATTGATGTTTCTCTCCCTCTCTTTCTCCCTCCCTTCCCTTGCCTCCGAAAATAAATAAATAAAATCTTTAAAAAAATGTTGGATGCAGATGTTGTCTAAGAGGAGAGTAGGAAAGATGACCATGAGACTCCACAAATGTTTTCTATTATCAATGGGATGTGAAAATATAAGTTAAAGATATCAGAATAAAAATGGAGGAAAAATACATTCGATAGAGTTTCAGATATATAGAGTTTTGTATGGTTTATAAAATAATTATTTAATATGTTTTATAATAATGTGAATGACTCAGCCACCTTTTTCTTCATCTTTCCCAAAATCTTATTGTATATATAAAAAGTAGAATATGAGTTTGAGAGGGTTAGAGAGATAATATTTATTTTTCCATTTAGTACCACTCATTGCATATCCATCATGTTATGAGAAATTTTCTAGATACTGGAGATACAAATATGAATATAACAAAATTCTTGCCCTTAAGAAGCCCATAGTATGATGAAAACTATAGAGAAATGAATAAACTATACTTCAGTGTGATACACTGAAGGAGATTGCCTGGGTCTCACTGAAGGGTTCATTGAATGAGAGTTTCCCTCTGGGCGGTGCCTTGAAGGATGAGGAGGGTCAACAGCTGTGAGTGGGCGGGAGAGAGAGGATTCCAGGCAGAAGAAACTTCATGAGCCACGTACAGAGGGGTGATGCCCCAACATCAATACCTGAATTGATAAATTCCTGAACAAATATTCAAATTAATGGATTAAGTGTAAACTAGTTGTATAGAGAACTATATTGTATTGCTGACCTTTCTGTCTTTGAATTTTGAACTTAGGTGATTTGCAGTATACATTCTTATGGAAATCGTAAAACTTCCTTTGAGAACCACTCAAGAAAACAGTCCTCGCACAGACATATTTGTCAGAAACGCTCACTTCACCTCCTGCTTTCTGCTGGTTCTCGTCATCCTCCTTGACTTCCCCACATCTCTGTGTGGAAAGTTACTTAGTTCTGGAGAATTTGTAACCCTGGTGGTTTTACTGAGATTGACCTACTCACAAATAATTCTTCCATGTGGCTATACATGTAAGAACATGGAGGTTTTCTTTTCACCCAAGAAAGGAAGGAGTGCATCTAGAACGTTTCATTGTCCTATACGGGTATTTTACACATTTTGAATGAACCCTTCCCTCTTATAAAAACACCAACAGTCATAGTGAGGTTGGGTCCAGTTGGGCCAAACTTGTGAGTGAGAGGTGACGCTCCAATCTGCGGTACAGATATTATTTATCTCGAAATCTTACTTTGTGAACTTTTTGAATTATTGCTGTCATTTTTGAAATATTGCCTCCATATTTGAGGCTAAGGTCACAAAATAGAAAAAAGGATCACGCAGCAGAGAAAGGCTTGCCAGGTCAAGTTCACGTTGTCTATGGGCCTTCCCAGACTGACTTGTAGCTGGTGTAAGGGGCTTTGGCTGTATTAGATTACTATTCAGCTGTTTTTTTTCCAGTTAATAATACTGCTTTTTAGTTTTTTCACATAAAGGGGAGTTCTGAGGCCTTGTCACAGCAGCTGCCTTTCCCGGAGGGCATTCACTAAGTGGCACCCTCCCCTTGTGGGGAGGGGAAAGGGGAGAATTGCTTAGAGTTTCAGAAGAGCGAGGACATTGCTGAATTTGACACAAGATGGGCTGAGCTCTCCTCTACGGGTGTGATTTTGTAATATTTGAAAGTTTCATCAACTGAATGTGTATGCTTTTAACTTATGTTAGAATAGGAGTTTAAATCTGGTCATTTCATGCTCTAGAAAGTTAAAGTCAGTGAAAAGCCTGAAAGAAAAATGTAAGGGAGTATTTATTTAGGCATCTCAGTTCTTTGAGGGATATGCATACCACGGTTTTCTCTTTTCTTTTTTCCCACCTCTTTCAACTATTCTGTGCTGGATATCCATTTCTACGTTCATAACTGCTTCTTGAGCAAGCTCCACAAGTTCTCATCTATTTCATTTCTTAAAACTTAGTTTAAAGTTTTCATCTCTTATCTGATTTAAAATTCACTTCCCTCCTCATGGACCAGACTTGTGACTTAGGGGTCACTGGACTTCAGGGCTGTGCTCCTCTGTGTTTGGGGGCTTGAGGACAGAAAGAGGCCTCAGTGGGGACGGGAGGTACAGAATCTTTCTAGGTTCCATATTAACAGGGGAAGGCTCTTTACTCTTACTCTGCTGGAGTCTGCTCCACTCAATGTCGATGTGGTGATTTCCGCCAAGGTGGTATGTTCCTTTTTTCAGGGTGCAGGGGTCAGAGTTGTCTTGGTCCCTCTCTCTCCAAACACCCCTCTTAGAGGAGGCAGCCTGTTTGATCCTAAGCCCTGCCACAAGCCCACCAGCACCCTCTCAGGTTTGGGTGCCTCCCTGGTATCTTGACCAGTGACTGCCAAGGGTATTTTTCTCCTCCTCCCACCTCCACACTCCTGAAGTAGTAGAATCACAGGAACTACTTTGGACCTGCGGTGAGGTTGCCTCATCCTTTAATCCTCAGGCCGGGCCTTTCCCAGCTCTGCTGGCAGGCTACTGAGGCCAGCCAGAACCTGCCCAAATGGCTGGCACCAGTCATTGTGTTTACATATCCCTGCATATTCCAGGGGGAAAATGTCAAGCTCTTTAAGAAGTCTCCCCCTAGCTGGTGTAGCTCAGTTGGTTGGAGCAACATTCTGCAAACTGAAGGGTCCTGGGTTCGATTCCTCATCAGGGCATATGCCTGGGTTGTGGGTTCGGTCCCTGGTTGGAGCAAGTACAAGAATCAACACATCGATGTTTCTCTCACATCGATGTTTCTCTCCCTCTCTCTCTCGCTCCCTTCCCTTCTCTCTAAAATCAGTAAGCATGTCCTCAGGTGAGGGTTGAAAAGAAGTCTCTTATATGGCCGCTGCAGGAACAGGATTGGGTGCAGGCACTCGCTCAGGGAATGGGATGAAGGTTCTCCCTCCAGGAGTAAGTGAAAGTAGAGGTCACCGCTGCTCCTTACCAAAGCCAGTAGTTAACCGAGGAAAGGGGGGAAAAATCTCCCATGAAAAGCACTTCTTTTCCCATTGAAACAAATGAACAAACAAACACACACACAAACGAACACAGCTCCCTTCTGCCCATCCCCAGCATGGCCATGGGTGGTAGCTGGATAGGTTGTCCCTCCTCCCAGTGAGCCCTGGCTGTGAAGGAGTCTGTCTCCAATGTATTGCCGTTTATGGGAGGCTCTGGGTGGATATCGGGCCTATTCTCTGATACCAGAAAAGTTCTCACTTAATCCTGCTGAATACTTTTTTGTTGTACCCCTCTCACTGCTCCCACACTAGCTACAGAAAGCAAACAAAAAAAAGATGTGATGCGTTTTTATATTTCCTGTTCTTGATGTGGAACGTGGCAGTCTGTTTTCTGAACAGCTGTTTTTAAGCTTTGAGTACGTTAGAGACACAGAAGTTATCAGTGTAGAAATGAAAAGGGATATTGACAAATTGCCTTCCTGTTTTCTTTCAAGGCCTGTGAGTGATTTCGGTTCTTTTGCCTCTCGGTGCGGTCCCATGGAGGCTGAGATTTCACCTAGAGAGAAAGGCTTTGATGTGCTATTCTGTATACAGTGAACAGTTTCTTAAAGAAGGCATCCTTAACCCAATGCTCCTGCTCCCCAAAGAGAGAAGGCGACTGAGGAATTAAAGAGATGCCAAGAGGAAGGGGGACGTCAGGGTCTGGGGTGGTGTTCTTGCTTCGCTGTGTTTTCTGACTTCCAGTTATTTGATTTGTGACTATACCTGACAGTAGCTTATATTCATTAAGCACTTATTGTGTACCAAATACTGTGCTAAGCGTTTTATAGGCTTCATGTTCCTAGCAGCCTTCTGTGGGAGGTGCCGCCGGAGTAGAAACACCACTGCAATCGCCTGACCAGGGTGACATTGATTAGTTAACTGACTCCTTTTGGCTTTTCTTCTATAACCCACTGATAATCTACCTCATTGTCCCATATTTCTGCAAGGATGTTCTAAGGACTATTTTCAGATGCCTTATTAAAATCTTTAATTCATGTTGGTATGATAGTTAATGATTATTGTGGGCTTACTAGGTGCCAGTTTTTAATGCAAATTTATATGCAGATCTTATATAACACCCAAACAATCATGAAAGTAAAATATTATCATCCTATTTTGAAACAATGAAGAAGAGAGGATAAAGAGCATTCCGGAGCTCATACAGGTAGAAAATACAGGTGCCAGGGTTTGAGCCAGACCCATCTGACTCCAGGTCCAAGCATTTAACCCCTGCTTTGCTAGCTTCCTTCATGCCCTGTTGTCAGAATAGGAAACTATTTCCGGTGGACTAGTTTGTGCTCAAATACTTATTGCTTCCTCTTCTTGATGATAATAAAACATCCCCTAAGCACTTAGCTCATTAATTTTGTTAAATTTTCAAAAAAAAAAGCAGTAAGATTCCCTTTTATGGAATCTAAAAGTTTGAAGTTAACACATTTTCAGAGTGCAGAACAGAACTTAATGCAAGACCTATAAATGAAATAACACTATTCAACTTAGATGCTGCTAATATGCAATCTAAAGGTGATTACCTAGGTTCTAGAAGCTTAAATTAAAGCGAATCTCAGATATAAGCGGGTTTCTTATGTCCGATGGAGAGTTTTCCAGAGGAAAGACCCAGCAGGAAGGGGTGGCCTGTATGAGACAGCACTGCCAGTATGTGGTGTGAGACAGCATGACTAGCTTGCCCACTCAAAACCTACTGCTAAAGTTTTCAGAGAAAGCTATTCAATGTTTTAAATAATCTTTCATTGTAAAACAGATGCTAGTGGGATAAAGGAAATCTGTTACAAAAGTTAGTTTTCCAGTAACTTCTGTATTAATAAGCATGTGTTTTTGGTAATTAAGTGAATACAATAACAATAAAAGATTATATAGGAAGTAGTTCACAGTCTAATGTTCAGGGCTGAGTTGTGTGTCAGAGTGAGAATGTGTGTGTGTGTGTGTGTGTGTGTGTGTGTGTGTGTGTAACTCTTTATATTCATGTCTAGAGTGACTTCTGGCAAACCCTAGTATTTTCTTTCCCCTCTGGCAAACGGAAACCACACCCTCTTGTGGACTTTTCCATTCATACTACCTTCAATGGTGTGTAGTACTTCTGGGGCATTGTAGATCCACCTTTTCAAGGCTGATTCCGTTCACTGTGGAGACCCAGTCTCCTTCATATCGGGTGACTGTAGTAGCCCAGCTGACTTGGCACACACTTCTGATTTCTCTTGTTAACTTATTACAGAGAAGCAGGACCCCCTGCTTAAAAAGCTGCAGAGCCTGTGTTCGCAAAGACAAACCCTTCTTTTTCATGCAAATAGCAGCTACCTGCAAACTCTCAGCCTCAGGGCATTTGTGACTTCAGATCTCAGTAGAGAGAGAGGTTCAGTGTGTTTACAACCAGCTGGCTTGTTTATACAAACTGGCAAGTTCCGGGTCCTTTCTGGATCTCGTAGATTGTCTTTTAAATGAGAGGATTCCAACAAGCTAACATACCCTACAAGTTTTGAAAGTCTGTCTAGAAATCAATTGTTAAGTTACTGAGATTAAAAATAGGAAATCTATCAGAAGAGATCAGTTCCTATAGTGGTTTGTAGGGAGAGAGAATGTGTGCTCAGAGGTGCACGGAGCTATCGAGAACATTTATTATGTGCTTCTTGTATACGCACTACTATATGGAGACAAAACTCAGCATTGGCCCTGTAGGAACTTATTGCCAGAGAATGACTCCAAATCCACATGTGGCCCCAGAATGACTTAGTCATGTGTAAAACTGGAAACCTGCAACAGTGTGACAACTTGGTAGTTCAATGTCATGGTCAGCATTTTTATGTCTGTTCTGGACCTTTGTTTTTGCCAGGCCCCCGTCCTGTGAACACAGATCACTTTCTCCGAAAGGAGGTGGCTAGTTGTAGGTCAGGAAGGGCCTTGGCGTGCTCCTGACAGGTGGTCTTAAATTGACCTGCAGTATTCACATGTCCTCATGGACAGGGGCCAATGAGTTACCCACGACTTCTGTCTTGAACCTTCCATGTATACTAAGTATGTCGCCGGCCCTGAGAAAAGGACACTGTCCTTCTCCAACAAGGACAGTGGCAGTGTAACCAGCACCGCCTCCTTTGTTGACCGTGTGGCCTTGCGGATGTGATACACACCCCATATTCTGCAGTTTCTCCATTTCTGAAAAGGACATCATAATAGTCACAAGTTGTTGGGAAGATTGATGGGATAATTAAATTGTGTAAAAGTCATAGAAATGGTTTGCTTACATGAATAATCAAACTACGATCGTCACCATTCCCTTTTATAACCGAGGAAACCTGGGATCCGGAAGGTTGAGTGGCTTCGCAAAGATGACAGATAGTAAGTGCAAAAGCAGGAATTTGCACCCAGCTCTTCCTGAGCGCAGATCGGTGCTCTGTCTGATATGGCCTCACTTGTGTTCCCGGAGCACGCACTTCCTGAGTTCTGATGGGATGCGCTTTCCGCTGGGTGCTGGGTCAGGTCAGTCCCTGTCCTTGTGGAGCCCACGTCCCCACAGCCTCTGCAGCTGCTTCTTTCCTGCCGTGCAGGACCTGGCATCCAGGACCAGGGCTGCTGGGTCCCCACTGAACTCTAGAACATTCTGCAACATGGAAAGAGTGAGGCTTCCTTAGGCTGACATCACAGGGAGAAGGTTTCCCTAAGAGCAGAAATGGCCACATGTCTCTTCTGCAATTTGAGAGAGCAGTGACAAGGACCACCCAACAGCATGTGGGGCACTGGGGAGGATGCACTGACCACAACAGAGATGGCACCAGCAGCCTCGGCCGCTTTCAGACTTGCAGAGTCTTCACCTTCACCTAGTTGGGCGGGGAGAGTTTGGGCAGAATCTCGGGGTTTCTATCTTCCCTTCGCGGCTTAGATACCGTATGATTCTGGGTGGGTTGCTTAAGCGCTCTCAGCCTCAGTTTTCTCATCTGTGAGATTAGGATCAAATAGTACTGGTTTCATGGGAACTTCCTAGCCAGGACTGCTCAGCACACAGACGGTACTCAGTGAGTGGTAGTTAACGTTAACACACGTCCAGCACTGTACCGTCTCATTTAGTCATCACATCGTGCCTGGGATATAGACGTTATTAGTGCCTCCACCGGACAGAGAAAGAACCAAGTTTGCACAGCTAATAAATGCCAGAACATGAAGTCGAGTATAAACCATCTGACTGTCCAACCTGTGCTTTATGCTGTGTGCTGAGCTACCTCCTAAGGAACTGCAAGGAGCCTGCGTTCACTGTTTGAAAGACGAAAGTCAACTTCAGGCAGTTTCTAGGTCCCACGATTTTGTTAAGGGTTTAAATGTTCTGAAAGAGATATATGTCCGGAGTCTTGGAGCATGGGTGGGAGCAGTGAGTGGCCAAACATCCCTCTTTGTGGATGGGGAACAGAATGAAGCAAAGTGGCACCTGAGGTGTGGGACAGATGGTGGAAGTGCGTGGTTTTGA
>VMDR010009340.1:0-33730 GCA_007922815.1 Macrotus californicus
AGAGGGAGAGAGAGGAGAGAGAGATCTATTAGGAATCAGATAGAAACTGAGACTTGACCAAGCAAATAGCTGTGGCATGGCTGAATTCTTAACAACATTCAAAGTCACATCTCGTGGTTGCCTAATTGCCCTGGAAAATCTAAAGAATCATCTATTGTTTGGTGACTAACCTAAGGGTAGATGAGCACATTCACGTTTCCATTCACTAACTTTTAGTTTAGGTGTCAGTTATGCAGTCATTACCCCCTTTACTATGGTCATTATTTATATATGTATAATCAGCTTTAACTCATTTACTTTTATTAAAACTAGATCCATATTGCCTTTTACTCACATAATATGATCTGTCTTAACTGACTTGCACATAACCAACTTGACCAGAACAACCATGTACTTCTTTCCCCTGAAAAACCGACATTCCAACTGAAGTCTCCTGCATATTGAATACATACACGTGGCTAACAGGTAATATTCCAATAGTTTTGGGCATTTTCAGAACTACCAGTTGAGCTGCACATCTATTGAAGTTTGTTGGGTCTGAGATTTCATTTTTACCCTATTTACAAGCTAATAAACTATCCTTTTATTATTTTATGGATACTGGCAGAAAACACAGGCCTCCTGGGTCAAAGACTAAGAACACTATTACTCATGGCATAGCAAGCAACATGAGTGGTAGCATATCTGCATTTTTCCCCTTTCTTCCAAATGGAACTTCCAAGGTACAGGGTCAGATGAGCGTTGTGCATATAGTCACTCTGCATTTCAGCTGAGGAACATTGGACTTGGGGAATCTGCCTATTTATAGCACACTGTGAGCAAGCCTATGCTTTGTTTAGGAAGAGATGCTGCCTTATCTCCCAAATTTGCTGCATAAACAACCCTGAGTAATGACCTAAATAAATGAGAAGTCAAGGTCTTGGCACACAAAGTTGTTGTTGTGGTTGTTTTTAAGTATAGTACAAGCAAGGTCATTATAAAGTATTTGCAAATATTTCATAAAAATTTAGACGGATCTCACACTAAGATTTCATGACAAATTATTAAATTTCTCACTTCATTTTAAAGAAATTGGAAGTAGATATCACAAAGGATGCTTTCTGGGTTGAGGAATGAAGTCAGCAAAGAACTACAGTTAGTACATTCACATTCAAAGTAAATGAATGGCATTAAGTGAAGAGATTGGCAAAGGAAGGCACATTTATAGATCTTAATTAAAAATGTATCTAAGAGAGATATGCGTATTTCTGAGCCAGTGCTTTAACCCACTTTTTCAATTAGTTGTAGTTCCAGTTATTATACTTTTCTTCCTTCTCAAGAGCTGTTTTTCAAAAATGACACCCATCAATAGCCTCCCTGGTGGAATAGAACTAGACTCTCCCCCTATTTTGCAAAGAATGCGTCTCAGCAGAGAGTATGACAGCTGCATATGTCCAGGGCCACATTACCCTTTCTGAAACCACTCATGCTTTCTCTCAGGAAAATAAAAAAGCTCCTTTTCCTTTTGTTGCAGATAATGACAAATCTAGCTACCTTAAGGGTGAGTTTCCAGTTTATGAATCACTCCTGAGAAGACAGTGGTTGATATCATGAAGATTTTCCGATAGAAAGCCCAGTGTAAATTAAGAACAAAGAAAGGATCTTTGTACTTACAATAGGCCTTATAATGCAATTATTTGTGAGATGCTTTTCCAGAGCTTTTTGTGAAGCACCAGCTGCTCCTTTAGCCTCAGACAGTTGACAGGGAGGTTCACACCTATTCTGCATGTGGCTGGAAACCTGGAATTGCTGAAAGTGATGTGGATGGCTTCTGAAAAGTCCCAAGTCACAGCCATCAGTATTCTTGCATTATACGAGTGCCCTGACTGCCGCAAAGGGTGCTTTTATATTATTATTATAAGCTTGGAGCTCTCCTAACAGGGCAGTAGCCCCATTAAACACAGTGTCCCGCCACATTGGTCAAGTTCAAGGATTTAAAAGCTTATCTAGCGTACCACATAGAAATGACTTGCAAATAGCTTACTCTCAATTGTTATTGAAAACAAATTGTATTAAAAATGCTACAACCCAGTCTAAGTTTGGCAAATTGGTGCTTTGACCTGAACTGATATTATATTAAGAAATATTACAACACAAAAGAGCTTTGTGAGGAAAACATTTTTGGCCGTGACTTTTTCCAACAATTACAGAATTCGACCGAACATACGCAAGCAACTGCCTGGAAGCCCCGAGTAGCTCACAGACGCTGTGCCTACAACACCAGTCCCTGCTTTGTAAACTGTTAACCTGACAGGACTCTCCTTTCTTCATCTTTTTTTGGGGGGGATAAGGGGTCAGGGTAGGGGGTGGGAGACTCAGTTCCTGTTGCATCCTGAAAATTTGGTCAAACAAAATGACCTTCTGATGCAAAAGAGGCAAAAAATGTCCAGATTTAGATTACCAGGGAAAACAGGGAGATTATCAAAGATCTAAATAATGCAACCAGTAGCAAAGTGGCTCGGTAAATCACACTCACCCCGCTAAATTAGACAGCACCGTCCATATACAATCACACTGTTTGGCTCCCACGACAGCCTTTAAATGTGACATGTTATTTGACATGTTTGCAATTAGGGCTTAGAAAAAAAATCAATTTTTTTCTATTCCACTTAAAATAAAAAATGTACTGTTTTTCAATGTAATGTACCTTTTTTAAAATTCAAGACAGACAAAAAAGTAATACCAGAACAAACATATCACAGCTGCATTATGAAGATAGACATTTAAAGTCCAATTTTATTAGATTTTATGAAAGGGCAGAACCTAGAGGTAATTACCAGCATGTTGTATTTACTTTCACATCATTATCCTTATTCACTTTGCCCCTAGACTTGCAACAGCCAGTGAAGTCAGCAGTATCTGGTGTCCTGGGGGTCCCAGGTGGGCTTCTGAAGCAGCTCTGTGGGAACTGTCTCTGTTACTGACTCACACGAGGGCGCACCCCTCCTTTCCTCAGCCCGAGACCCACCCGGGACCAGAGAAAGTTGTTCTCTATTTCTTCACTTCAGAACTGGTTTCTGACCTCTCTGAATAATCCATACACAAATATTCAAAGGTGAGATTCTTAATTGAATAAAATGCTTCCAACTTATTGTCATCTCTCCCTTTTCATAGTCTTTATTGCTTCTTGTAGCCTCTTAAAATCTATAATAAACATGTGACATTTTTTCCCTTGCAGGAAGATGTTTTGACCTTTACCACACTTTGCCCTATCATGGCATACCTAATATGTATATTAATAGCAACAGCAGTAATAGCAATAACAGTAACAATAAACTAACACTTTTGTGTCATTTCTATGCACAAGGCATTGCTTTCAGTGATTTATATGAATCATCTCAACTGATCTTCATGGTGACCCTATAGTTATCATCACCAGTAAATACATCTGCTATTATCAATAGATTAAGGGACTTCAATAATTTCTGAGTAAATCATTATAATTCTTGTTAGTTACTTTAATGGAAATAGGGGGCTTTTGATATTTTCAAAAACTCTGAGATGGATTTTGGATAAAACAAATCAAGCATTATTGTAGGCAGAATAATGCCCCCCACCCAAGATATCCACGTCCAAATTGCCAAAACCTGTAAAGCTTGCATGGCAAAAAAAACTTTGCAGATGTGATTAAGTTAAGGATCTTGAGATAGGATGATTGTCTTGAATTATCTGGGTGGGTCCCCCTTACAAGAGGGTGGCAGGTCTGTCAGCACGGAAGACTGGAAGATGCTATGCTGCTGGCTTTGAGGGTGGAAGAAGGGGCTGCAAGCTAAGGAAAGCAGGTCTCTAGAAGCTGGAAAAGGCAAAAGAACAGACTCCCTCTTAAAGCCTCTGGAAGAAAAACAGTGCTGCGGGCACTTAGATTTTAGCCCAGTGCAACCCACTGTGGAACTTTGGCTTCCAGAACTGTAGGATACCAGCTGTGTGATGTTTTACGCTACTGAATGTGTGCTGATTTGTTAGAGCAGCAATAGGAAATAGTACAAGTGTGAATCTTGATACAATGTAAGTGTTGTGATCCTGTATGAAAAAGTCCAGAGCCCAGAGCAGCAGGGCCCAGAGGAGCTGGGAGGTGTCTTTAGAGGAGGCCCCTCTGTGAGAGCTATCACGGCTGCAAAGCTAGCACACCCCCACCCACACAACACCACTCCCCCGGCCAATGACAAGTCTAAGTTCATTGCTTCACCAAACCACCCTGAGTTTTGATAATGCTCCAGAAGGACTTTCAGAACTCTCTGAGGGCCGTTACCCTCACAGTTTCAGTCTACTGGGGGGAAAGGGTACAGATTACAATCAGCCAGGGCGAGAGGCACACAGGGCCGAGATCCCATTGTTCTCCCCCTGGCATTGACGTGTGATCATATTGACATGTGGCATGGAGTGTTGGCACTCAGGGAAGCTCACCTGAACCTGAAGTTTTTACTGGGGCTTCATCATGGAGACATGATTGATTGATCTCAGATTCTTAGTCAACTGATACTGTGTTCCTCAAAGCTTCTGCTCTGCTTTCTATTGTTGGGCTTCCTAGTCAGTCCCCACTGTGAATACTATCTGGTGTGGCCAGACCCTGCTCTGAGTCACAATCTTAGACTCCCTGGCATGACCTAAGGCTCCCAGGCAAATAAAGACATTCCTACCAGTCATGACACCAGAGCCCAGAGATTGCCACCCAGGAACCAAGGCCAAAAGCCAGAACTTCTCTTGGGGCAAGGCTAACTTCTTTACTACATGCACACCCAGCCAGGTTTAAAGGGTGAGAAGAATTGTTCCAACTGGAGCAAAAGAAAAGGAGAAAAAAGGCACCCAAGACATAGGAACAACATGAGCAAAGGCACAAATGTTGGTGGCCTTTCTAAAGGAAAGGCTAGTAATTGACTGCAATTCAAGCAAAGTCCTGGGCACTGGAAGGTGGGAGTGGCTGGAGAAAACACTGATTGTCGAGGCCTGATGCCATATTAAGGAGTTTTGTATCATGAGCTCAGGGCCTTGGGAAGATTTTCCAGAAGGGAATGATGTGAATGAAGAATCCTTTAGTAATGTGAATAGGCATCTCCCACTTTATGTTTTATGAGTTTAGGCTGTTGTCTATTACATCTATTTTTAAATACTGCAATTTGCATTGGTAAGAAAGGAGGAAATCATCTTTGTCTATAATGATGCTGACAACAGCTATGCTGTCCAAGTCCAATAATGCTGCCCAAGTCCTCGGGTGCAGGACCAGCGCCCAGTATGGGTGGCCAGAGGAGCTGCTTCTCCTGACTTCCTTGCGTCATCTGGAAAGTGCAATGCAGCCCTGGCCGAATGGCTCAGCTGGTTGGAGCATCGATCCACACACCAAAAGGTTGAGGAGTTGATCCCCAGTCAGGGCACGTGTGGGAGGCAACCAATCTCTTACATTGATGTTTCTCTCTCTCTCTCTCTTTAAAATCAACAAACATATCCTTGGGTGAGGATTTAAAAAAAATAGAAAATGCAATGTAAACGGTAGAAAGCCTGGTGGTGCTGCCCTGCACCTGAACTTGTGGCAAAGAGCCCAATCAGCACGTGTCTGTACTTACAGAAACCTTATCCCAAAGTTAGTTTATTTCATCTTTATTTTACTCTCTGCCAGGGCTTCTTCCTACAATGCTGTGATGGTCAAGACTCAGAGACAATTGGAAACTCAGTTGTAGTCAGTTCAGGCTTCTGTAACAAAATACCACAGACTGAGTGGCTTAAATAGCAGGCATTTTTTTCTCACAGTTCTGGAACCTGGAAGTCCCAGGTCAAGGTGTGGAAGACTTGGTTCTGGGTGAGGGCCCATTTCCTGGCTTTCAGATAGCCATCTTCTTGCTGTGTCTTCACAAGGTGGAGAGGGAGAGAAAGCTGTGGTCTCTTCCTCTTTTTATAAGGGCACTAATCCCATCATGGGGCTCCACCTTCATAAATTTATTTAAACCTAATCACCTCCCAAAGGCCCACCTCCTAAAACCACCCCACTGGGGATTAGGGCTTCAACCTGTGAAATGGAAGGTAGGAAAACAAACATTCAGGCACTAACACCATTTTTCTCCATTCAGTTTACAGAAGCCCATGGGACAACCCACTCTTGTGATTTATTTTAGCAACAGAGTTTTTAAATAAAAATTAACTTGAGGATATCTTTCAATTGCGAAATTATATTTTTATACTTATAGTTCTATAAATTATAATTACACTATATATAAAATTACATTCTATATTTCTATAGAAAAGAAGGATAGCAGGATTTCAATGCCTAGGAACATGGCTCAAATACTTGGGTCACCTATGTATGTATGTCCTTGTGCATATCTTCTGGGCCTAATTTTAACCTGTAAAGTGGAAGGAGCAATGATTTTTTTTTTTTTTGAGGTGCATTTACTTCACAGAGTTTTGTGAGGACCAAGGAATATTTGGATAGTTGTAAAGAACGTACACCTGTGAATAGCCTATATTATACAAAACACAGCCCTTTATTTTCTGGGAGTTTTCTGGTTCTGTGGAAACTATTCAAGGACCGCTGGGCTGAAAGTCAGGTTACAAAACAATATATGGAGTATGATCTTGTTTTGTTAAGCCATCGTTGGGTCTATGTGTATACATATATGTGCACATGCACATGTGCACATGCATATACACGTTAGTGGGATGGAGGGAGGAAAGAGAGAAACAGAGAATAAGCGCTACATTATTGACAAAAATTATCTCTGAGTGGTGGGATTGTGGGAGATTTTTATTCTGCTTGTTATTGATATTTTCTAGATTTTCTACAGTGAATTAGTGTTATATGTGCTTTAGAAAGGCTAAGTATTTAGAAGTTTTTAGAAGTCACACTTTCTGCCTTTCCTTCCCTTCTCACAAGAATTAAATATTTTCCTACACATTATATTTCAAGCATAATTGGAACTTGCCATAAAAAAAGATGTCACCTCTTCCTTCGTTTTATTAGAGAAAGTGATTTAAGCAACTTCCTGGGATTCTCCCTTTTGGAACTCTATATATCATTGTAGTGACCACAGGCAAACTGATGCATGCTGGGGGTCACAGCAGAGACGATCTTTGCTTCTTTCCTTCACAGAAGAGGGGAGGAAACAGCAGCTTCCTTGCTCTGCCTCCTTCCTTTACTTTTAACACTCAGTCTCTTGTTCATTCTGGGGAGCAAACCCATCACCTTGCTATTAAAACACTTTGCTGTTTTCAAGGAAGCTTTTAGATTAAAAAGCCAGATGTGGAATTTAAAGGCTTATAAAAGTTTTATTTACCAGGGATTCGATGGCTAGTACATAAAATATGAAAACATCTACATTTACCTTGAAGATATGCTGTGGTTTTCTTGGACCATATAAACTGCTGCCTTCAGCAACATGGTAAGAAGGAATTAAACACTCTTGAAAAGGCAGAAAATAAGATCCTATTTGGTTTGGATGTTTGAAGTTACTTATTTGATACCATGAATCCTGTGATGTTTTTTCTCACTTTAGGCAGAAGACATAAAATAGACAACACTGGAAAGAAGAAAGTTCATTGAATTCATAAAGTGCCTAATTCATTCATAAATAATGTTTTCATTGGAAAAACCAGTAAAAGAAAACTGAAGATCTTTTAAAGCCAAAGTATAAGCTTCTCTCCTTCATCCCTGGCAGAGGAGGGTATGTCTTCCTAGGGGTCGAGAGAGGAAGTTCTCAACCTGCCTAATTCTGATGCTCTACTCATAGCAGGTTAACAATTGCTACGTTTCCAAAACTGTAACATCCAGATTGGACTGTAAAAGTTTGGACATTTATTCAATTAAATATGTAACATTCTACACACCTACTACATACTAGGTGCTGAGGTGCTAAGAATATATAAGGACACTATAAGATGCTCACTTTGTGGGAGGACTAGGTGGGTAAGAGTCAGACTACATGATTGTTCAAGTTCCTTCCAGTTTTAAAGTTCTATATAAAGTGTTTTCCTCAGGGCAGTCAGAATTGGAGGGTAACTAAAATCAAAACAGCCTAATGGTTTAGCCTAAAAGAAAGAGAGAAAGAAAGAGAGAAAGAGAGAGAGAAAGCCACTTACTTAGTCTGGGGGAAGAGGCACTGGGAAGATGTCCTGGGGGAGGAAATGACAGCTGAGTTTTACAGGACAAGGAGGAGGTGGACAAGCAAAGGAGAGCAGGAGGAGCAGCATGCAAAGGTCCCGCCTCAGTGTAAGAGGCCTTGCGGAGCTTGGGGACCTGGATGAGGCTCATTATAGTCACTCTGGGCCTGCCAGAGTGATCAGCCTGAGGGTGGAGGCGGAGAAGGGGCTGGTCTAGATGACCTGGCACAGCAAATCAGGGAATTTGGGGAGCCAATGAAGGGTTTCAGCCAAGGGGTAGCTTGATCAGATTTGAATTTTAGAAAATGACTCTGAATAGGTTTGAGGCTGCAGGTTGGTGGAGAGGGAGAAGCCAGAACCAGGAGAGAGACAGGGGCCTAATTCGATGGCCTGAACTGAGGCTCTGGGGGTGAAAGCAGGAGCTGGGTTCCAGATATACCTAGAAGGCAAAATGGGAACGAATGGATAACGAATTGAGTGGGCTTAGAAGAAGGCGCTGTGTAATGGGGTAGAATAGGATTCTGGGTTGACCCCCAAGTTTCTGGCTCAAGCAAGTGAGGAGTGATGTGATTTACTAAAGTAAAGAACAGAGATAAAGCCTATTTGGAGGGCAGAAAAGATGATTTGGGTTTTGAACATGCCGAGTGTCAGATGTGTGGTCAATTGCAGTTTTCGGAGATGACCCCAACCTTATCGCACATACCATGTGCTCTTACTACAATGTGATTTTGATCTGTCCTTCCCCGGGAGTTGGGGTTCTGTGTTCCTTTCCCCCTGAAACTGAGTGGTCTTTAGTGACTGCTGTGACCAACAGAATATGATGGAATTGTCGCTACATGATTTCCATGGCTAAATCGTCAGAACTCCATGCACTTCACCTTCCTCTCTTCAGAACACAGCTGACATAGGGTGAGGAAGTCCAAATGGGCACCACGTGGACAAATCACAGGGAAAGGCCTGTGCAGGCAGGTGTTCTCTCCAGCAGCCTGCGGAGGTCCCAGCCAGTGGGAACACCAACCACCAGACACGTGACTGAAGGTACACGCAGATGAATCCAGGTCTGAGCTATCAAGCTGGCCCATCCTGGAATCTTCCCAGTTAAGGTCCCTGACATAGAGCACTACTGATCAGTCATCCCTGTCGTGTCTCCTTTCAAATTCTGACCCACGGAGTCTGTGAGCGTAATAAAATGGTTGTTTTACATCACTGCATTTTAGGGTGGTTTGCTACACAGCATTAGTGCATGGAACAGGAAACGCATGAGACGTTCTCATGAACGTGTTGGTGCAGATTTGGCTGTTTGCACCAGAGCTCGCATACAGGTGTGGGCTGGAAACATTCACTGGGTGTCACCGGCACATAGAGTATAACTGAAGCCGTAGATGCAGGTGCTATCCTAGGAAGTGTCTTAAAGAAGAAGACAAAAAGTCTGGATCTGAAATCTAGAAGATACGTATATCTAAGGAACATTTAAAATAAAAGGAGCATGCAGAAGCAGCGAAGAGTAATACTGGTCAGGGATCAGACAGGAAGCTAGAAAGAGTTTGAAGATCTTTAAACAGAGATTGAGGTGCCTACAAAACAATTCAAAAGGCTAGGTATCTGCTACTACTTCCAGGTTCCTGGCCAGAGCTGTGGTGCAGAGCCAGAGAGCTGCGGCCATCACCCAGAGGCCAGGGACCTGCAGAAAACTGTTTGTGACCTCGCAAAGATACCTCAGCATGGAGGTGGCCATTGGTAGAAGGACATGGAGGCTGCTGCAAAGACTTTTTCCTGCGCAGCTCACGCCTCGCCTCTGCCACCCCTGCTGCAGGGTAAGAATAGCTCCCACTTTCCAAATGCAATGCAATGCATCTCACTGCCTCCAGAGTGCAAATTTTATCCAGAACCTGGGAGCAAGGAAATAGAAAGAAATATATGCCGAGCTTCTAGTAGAAAAGGGGGATGAGAGGGAATGCTGGTTCCAAAACCGAAGCCAAACTTGACCTAAATACAGCCCAGTGACTTTCCAAAGAAATGGGTAGTCCGAGGTGCAGAAAGGAATCCATCTCTAAAGCCAGACCAGGTGGTAAAGCTGAGGGGTGCAGGGGCAGTGGATTTTGGAGCCCAACAATCATGCGTTCAAATCTCCAGTTCAGCCCCTTACTTACAGGGTTCACCCCTCTTCCAGGCTTCCATCTCCTCAACTTTCAAGGAGGGATGAAAATACACACATGGCAGGGTTATTGAGAGAATTAAAAACAGTATGTGTAGGGTGCTGAGCACAGAGATTGGCAGATGGAGGCAGACATAAATGGTGGCTTTTCTTGTTCCTTCTAAGGTGGCAAGTGAGGCCTCACTCGGCCCAGCCTCGGGAAGTCCCTGCCCACGCGGGAGGTTCCGTCTCCTGTGATGGATGAAGAGCAGGATTGGCAAATACTTTGGAGGAGCAGAAACTTCCTGCATGGCATGGTGTCAGACTTCATTCAGCAGCCTTTGATTTAGCGCTGCTCCTTTGGAGATCTTTAGATAAAATGTGGCTTCTGTGCTCTTAGAGAGTTAGTTTCAACACGTACTTTGAAGGGTGAAAGAAAATGGGCCAAAATGAGAAAAAAACTGCTAAGAGCTTAGTTTACAGCAGCTGGTACCACCTCAGAGCTGACTCCACCCGTCCTTACACTGGAAGCTTGTTCTGATCCTAGGGGAGGCTCCCTGAGCCTCAGACAGCTTGTGAATGCCAGTCTGTCTTTGCTTCCACTGGGTTATTTCCATTGCTGAGTTATAGTCCAAAAGATGGAACTGTCAAATTACAGTATGTGATGTCTAAGAATGCTCAGCCTAGTGTGAGCCTTGTAGAGCTCACGGCTGCAACTAGATACAGATGGGGGATGCTACCCTCGAGCTGGGCCAGCACGGCCACACCCAAACCTCCCGGAGGCTCAGTTTCCTCGCTTACATAATAGGGGAACAATGTCCTAACTGCCTGTAGGACTGCTGTGAAGACGAAATAAAATTAGTGCATGATGAGAGCTGCTGTGTATCAACGTGAATGTGCCAGATACTGTGCTAAATGGTTTATGTGCGTTGGCTTCATTTAATCCTCAGAATAGTCTTATAAGGATTTGTTATCTCTAATTTGTAGATAAGGAAACTGAGGTTTAAGGAGAGTAAGTATGTAAGTTACCCCAAGTCACACAAATACTAAATGTGCTGCAAAGGCAGAATGTGAACCCTTGCCGATGGAAGGGCCTAGCACAGGGTCTGGCTTGCAGGAAGTATTCAGTAAGTGGAAAATGTTACTTTTTACCGGTCCAGCTCACCACTCATTTGTGAGAGTGCCTTGCCAGCGGGCCGGGCTGGGGTTGAAACTTAAGTCCCTTGGTTCTGAGTCTATTGCTTTTTACTTTAACCTCGACTGTCCTTGCATCAAATCCCTTTCTAGGAAGACAAACTTGGGAGTTTAGCAAGGCTGGCCCTGAACAATCACATGTGCATGACAACAGCGCTCTCTGCTGGTGTCTGAGAGAACTGAAAGGGGCCACCGGGCAGTTTACTCACTGCTAATGGTTTCTTTGCCATTCGACTTCCTACCTTCAACAACCCTTGATTATTACCACCCCACCTGGTTTTTACTTAATGGGCATTCTGTGTCCTTATGTTTTTCGTTTATATTTTACTATAGTCAACTGTGATCTTTAAAAACTTTGTGTGTCTGCCCAGAGCCGTGTGAAGCTCTCCCCATCCTCCACCCCCTTGCTGAGACCCACCACCTAGGTGAGCGCCATGCAGCAGCCTTTCAGTGTGCTAGTGAGTGAGTGAATGCGGCCAGGCATACAAAGGGACAGCTTCATGGTGGAGTCCCTGTCATCCCAACCTTGCTGAAGGCTAGTGGGAGAACGAATCTGACCACATAACACCGCGAGCGGCTCCAGCCGAGGCTCTGTGGTCTCCGTTCACCACGGTGACCTAATGGGTAGGAATGCGTTCTGCAGAGAGGAGCCCAGCAGCTCCTGGCATCTAACTCCAGGGGGCACACAGACAGTGTTCAGTGACCACTGCTACTCAGTTACTATTTTGAGCAAACGTCAGTGTTTCTAAATGATGAACACATTGATGTCAAATTCCTGTTCTGCATATAAGATGCATTATATAATGGTCATTGCATGGTGCCTGCCCCTCAAAGCAAGTAATAAAGAATTGCTACAACAAGAAACAAAAAAAGCCATTACATTCTCAAGACCAGCACAAGCTCTCTAATCTTCGAAATTCCTTCTAGAGAGATTGGGCATTGTCAGGCTTGTGGAATGAGAATCTGATTGCCAGGCATTCCTCTCCCAGCACCAACCACCCGCCCTTGGTGATGCTGGAACTCATCAACCTCCTCCTGGCATCAGAGGCCCACTGTTGTTTTAAATACCCTTCCCTCCTACCCTCCTGCAGTTACCAAGGGAACTTGCTTTTCTGCTCTTTATTTTCAAATTAGAGACAATTTGCCAAAACTTTTCCTTGATAGCTCTCCTCCTGAACAAGAAAGGAGATGGGGCTCCAGGGAGGAAAGGATCTCAATTAAAGCACTAACAGAATCTTCCAATACCAGCCTGGATGTCACTTCCTGTATTTTTTTTATAAAGATGTTATTTGTTTATTATCAGAGAGAGGGGAAGGGAGGGAGAAAGAGAGGAAGAGAAACATGGATGTGGGAGAGAAACATCGATCGGTTGCCTCTCGCACACCCCCAAATGGGGACCTGGCCTGCAACCCAAGCATGTGCCCTGACTAGGAATCAAACCCACAACCTTTCTGTGCACAGGCCCGCCCGTGCTCAGTCCACTGAGCCACACGAGCTAGAGCTGGTTTTCTGTCTTACTCAGGTGGCGTTGTCACCAGTGGAACAAGGCAAAGTCCTAGCGATGGATATGATTCATTCAACAGGGGCCTCTGTTACTACCTCAAGGCTGACTCTATTTGTATAATCACTTCATTTGAAGAGGTCAGTTGGTTAAGAGCACAGACTGAGACAGTCCTGGGCTCACATCCACACCAGCCACCCACTCATGCGCAGTCTTGGAAAATGTGTTGACTACTTTGAGTTCTTCAACCCTAAAATGGGGATCATGATAACAGACCTCTCCTGGAAGCTCCTGTGAGGGTTATAGAAGATAATGTATAAAAAATGCTGGTTACTGTGTCTGGCACAGAGTAAGCATCAATGCACTCATTTATTCAACAAAAATTGAGTGCGTAGCTACTATGTGCCAGGCGCTGATGCATGTTATAGAAATCTAGCGGTGAATGAAACAGCAAATTCCCTGCCCTCAGAGGTCCCACAGTCCAGCAGGGTGAGACAGATGGTAAACTTGTAAGATATAATGTATCTGGAGTGATGTGCTATGAGGAAAAATAAAGCAGAGTAAAAGCTAGACAGTGATGGACACTATTTTTGATGGAAGGAAAACTTTCTCTCTTCTCTCTCTCTTGATAGGAAAGGCTTCTCTGAGAAATGGCATTCAGGAAGAGAACTGAGCAAAAGTATAGGAGACCAGCCCTGGGGACAGCCACAGAATGAGCGTTCCAAACAGAAGGATCAGTAGGATCAGGCGTGCGTTTGCACTGTGGAGCAGTAGCTGGTGGGCATGGCTGGAGCGAGGGGCAAGCAGAGAGTCAGGGAGGTGCTGGGAGCCAGCTGAAGCAGCGGGATCTGCGAGGGCATGGGAAGAACCAGGAGAGGGATGGCAAAGGTGCAGGCCAGAGAATCATTCAAAGCCACTAGTTTTTTCCTTTCTTGGCTTCTCATCGGCCCTTCTTTGTGCCAGGCAGTATCATAGGTGAATATCTGTATCCAACAGCAACGTTGAACATCGTTCCTTTTCTTGGCCATCACTTGACCTCTCCTTGATTCTGGAGAATTTAAAGATTCCTAAGAACTGAAACTCAGGATGTCTGCTTTAGAGAAGGTATTTGAATAAACGCCATTCCAGCATTCATTCTGTCTTCTCTATTTAGTACTGTTATTAGTATTAGTGTGATTAATATTAACTGCCCCAGAATAACTTTTTTATTTACTTGCCTGGAAGGTGTAATTATACATTTGAAAAACCCATTGATTAGGCTTAGAGAAAATTCACCCAGATTATTTGCTATCCGATAAACATGAGCACTGCATTTACCTTTTCCAAGAACAAAAACTCAACTTATCAACTGCTTGTTCTCTTCAGTCCACAGAAGTAAATATTTTTATTTTTAAACTTGAGAAACATCACAAAGCAGAAAGTCTTCCTGAAAATGTAAACCTGTCTATCAAGAAAGTGTTTGATGACGTGAGGCAGACCGATGGAGCTACAGGAATCATCTTTCCTCATCAGAGGTAGAGCCTTCTTTTGGAAGGTATTTAAATTTAAGCCCTGTGTGGTGTGTTTGTGTGTGTGTGTGTGTAGGCACATTTGTGTGTGTGCATACACACATGTGCATATACATGCACACACATTTATATGTGCCTATGTATCAATTTTAACAAGTAGAAAAGTGAGGAGATGTCACTGTGGTTTGTTTACAAAAGGACTGTGGGTTATGTATTCCCCTGAGGGAAGCCAGCTGCCTATGGAGAGGCCCACTGGGTAAGGAGCTGATGTCTTCAAGCCACAGCCAGTGAGGCTCTGAGGCCCACCTGAGTGAGTCTGGGAGCCAATTCGCCCCCAGTCGAGTCTTGAGATGCTGAAGCCTCAGTGGACGGTGCGCTTTCAGCCCAATAATGCACTGTGAGCCAGAGGTGCCCGGAGGAGCTGTGTCTGGATTTCCCCCACAGAGTCTGTTAGAGAATATTTGTTGTTTTAAGTCACTAAGCTTTTGGATAATTTCTAATTCAGTAATAGAGGGCTAATAAATAGCTCATAGATAACATTTTTCTTTTAAAAAGGACTCATGGACATGGACAACAGGGTGGTGATTGCTGGGGGGAAGGGGTGTGAGGGGACTACATTGTAATGGGAGAAAATATAATAAAGATTATATATTCAAAAATTTTTTTCTTTTAGCTTTTCCTTGATATTCTGGAAGAAATACTTTAAGAATATAACATTTACTAAAAGCACTAAAGACCGCATTGTAAAGTGAGTCCAGAAAGGTAGCTCAGACTAAAGGTCTCAGTAGTCTTACTATAAAGACCAAAAAGCAAGTGAATGGTCAAAGCATTGTGAGCTGAAGTAATAAGAAAATGGTTTAAAATTCCTTTTGCTATTTTTCCCTGCTCTGAAACGTATTAAAACGTAATTAAAGAGGACATTCAGTCCAGCACACATTGGCCTTTCCATCACACGCCTGCTGCGGGGCTGCGTACAGAAGGTGCACGTGGCCCTGTCTCCCGCAGCCTGCACTCAGGTTCACAGTTGTCACACCAGACATCTGAGAGTGTTGACACCGCCATTTCACAGGTATGGAGAAGAGTCCTGAATCCCTTTAAGCAGGTTTCTACATTTTGGGTTATAGCTCCATCAATTCTGGTTATTGGCATCTGCTTGTATAAAAAAACCAGGTAAGCAGGATGAAAACACATGAATTTGGTCTAAAATATGGCCCTGAAGCGAAATAAGGACTGAGATATCATCCCTTCCATTTACCTGAAAAAATCTACTATTTACAAAGGAGTTATCAGTATCGTTTTAAGATTTCAGAGCTCAGTACCGCAGGTACATGGGACTATAGAGAATGGCGTGCTCCAGTGCAGGCACTCACCTGATGAACGGCTGGAGGTAAAACAAAAAATATCTCCAGAAACCTTGAAATGGCAGCAAAACAAATAGCTCTATTTATGAAGGAAAAAGGGCCTCAGATAAACATACAAATAAACCAGATATAAGAAGCACTGACAAAATCATGAATGCTTCCCACGTAAAGCAGCCTGGACTTCAGAAATTATGTTCACTTAGCTAAATGTGAATGCAATATTGCTAAGGCTTATTTAAAGAGTCAGGAAGCAAATGAGCCTAGAATTAAAGTAGATATGTTTGCTTTCCAAGTCATAAAAATTGTTTGGAAATCCAATGGTCATAATAAATATTTTTATCTCCTGTTTCAGCCCCTGGTCTGTGATATATGTACACAGACATGGTACACAGTCTCAGCATTGAGGATTCGTTCCCGAGGAGACATCGCTTCCCCGCTGAAGTGAACTGATCTACATGTGTCCTTCCTCCCTAAACTCTGAACCCCTGAGAGGGAACTAATTCATTTTTAAAATCCCCAAAGAGCCCAATTCCTGGCTCATAGTGCATGACCCCATTGTACTGGCTGAACGAATAGATGGCAAAGTGAAGGAGCTGGAGGAGAACTTGTGTGGAGCCTCAGTCCCTAGCCCTTCATGAGAGCACAGTGTCCCTTGACCTGCGCCCCCAGCCTCTAAAGCACCACCAAGCACCATGCAAACTGAAGGAGGTTCCCCTTTGGATGGGAACTCGGCCCTTCAGCTACCATCATCTGGAACCTTGGGTTGCAGTTTCTACCCTACCTCCTTAGGCACTTCTTCTGTCTACCACTTCTGTGCTGGGGTGGGCTTTCTCAGCACGGCCTTACCATGGCAGGGTGAGCAGACAGAGCGGAGACACGGGCTTCCTATCTGTCCATCTCTGACGGGCCAACTGTTAGCAGAGTCATATTTGTCTTTGTTCATAACTCGAGAAAAGTCAATCAGAGCCAAATAAACTCAACAAGAAACAAACATCTCTCTAACTTATCCTCTTCAACCTAGTGTGTTCGGGAAGTCTTCGCTGTGGAAGCACGTTTGTCATGAGGACATCCTGACAGTTCACCCCTTGGTTGTGGGAAAAGGACGGCTATGGAGCAGCTGACACACAGGCCCTGTCCCAGTGTGGCTCAGAGCATAGTGCCAGGGCTGTGCCTGGAGCTACCTTACTACTGTTCCACTGAAAGTCTGAAAGCATACGTGCAGGTATTTTCAGGGGATCGGTGAAGAGGAGGCCATCACTCTACAAAATGAGAAGCTGAACTGCTGCAAGTGTTTCCTTTATCTGGGACAAGATGGCAAATGAATGACTCCTTCATAGCAGACAGTTGTTAATCAATCATGGAGTTCAGTTCTGTTAGGCCTGGGCATGACCCAGAATCCTTTTCAATACAGCTAAGCATAGCTATATACCGATTGGTGGCACGTGAGAAGATATGCACTTGCCATCACTGAGGACACAGGGCAAAGGCCAGTTGTGACCGTGGAGACATTGTTCTGCAGGTGTCTTAGCAACTGGGGCATAACAAGTTCTCAGATGAGTGTCCTGAGACTCAGTGAGGCTGTCAGCTGACTCAGATCACACATCAGGTGGAAGGCAGAGTACATGCTGAACATGGACTGTCTAACCTGAAAGTCTTCAACGGTACTGGGTGATGTCTGTTCACTGCAATATTGTGCTCCATGTTCCTGAGAGAGAACATCTGGGAGAGATCACTGGAGCTAAAACCTCATTGTCTTTCCTGATTATAAATTTCCTTTTCTAGCCTTTGTGCCAAATTATGGTTAGACAGCCATTACTTTGTGTCCAAACCCCTTGCTGTCTGGAGCCCAAAGTCCACAGTCTTACATACACCAGCCCCCAGTCTTGGCACGTGCTCTTTTTTGTGTCTCAGTTTTAAATCTGCCAACGTGTTTTCACCATGAAGCTTTTTATAGAAAGCTCTAGGCTCTAAGAGAACATATTAAAAATATATTGAAGATTATAATTAAGAAACAAACACACAAATCAAAAAAATAATTTTGGAATAGTTGAAAACATGGTCCAAGCCTCAGTGGTTTGATGAGAGAGGTCTTAACAAACATGCATTTCAAAAACTATTTCAGGGGAAAATAATTATTGCAGAGCAAAGAAAAATGTAAAGCTTCTCACCTCATTCCATGGGGCTACTCAACATTCCTCGTACCAAATTGAAGAAAAAAGCCAAACAAG
Organism: Macrotus californicus; assembly: GCA_007922815.1. NCBI lineage: Eukaryota > Metazoa > Chordata > Mammalia > Chiroptera > Phyllostomidae > Macrotus > Macrotus californicus. The sequence goes on from VMDR010009340.1 coordinate 18,051, forward strand.
CAAGCAAACAGCAAAAATAACAACAAAACTAAAACCAAAGAGCTCCTATCACTGTTATCTACCACCTTCCTGAGCACCTGGTTTCGTGCCTCAGAGCTTAGGGCAGCCATAGACCATGTCAGTGGGATGAGCCTGCCTTGGGGGTTGTGGTCCACTTGGTGGGCAGGGCTGATGAAAGGGAAGGGGTCAGAGCTCAGCTGGCATCTCTGACCATCCAAGAAGATGAGTCATTGTTTTAATGGGGAGCATTTTCTCTGACAGAAAAAATAATTCAATTACTGATAGAGCCCCATTCCCCAGGGGGATTAGCCCAAGATGCCAAATAAGTGTTTTCTACATAGGAAGACCTGCATTAATTTATGCTAGGACTGAGTTTTACTTCAGGCTGAGGAGGGTCTTGTCATTTTAGCAATCTGACAACAGGAAGTCATATTAGATTTGTGGATTAGTAGCAAGAACATTGAACCAGGAGGAGATAGACACCTAGGTGGAGTCCTAACTACACCCCTTACTAGCTCCCAGAGCCTGGGAAGCCACTTAACATCTGGGATCCTATCTCTTATCTGTAAACAGGGGATGAGAAAGCCTCATGGAACGTTGAGACTCACATAGGGTGAAAGGAAAGGACTTTAGGGTTTGTAATGTGATATTACAGAGGACTGTTTGGGGAGGGGAACCTCCAAAAGATATTGATACAACATTCTAGTTCTGTTTTTTATGAAACTACTCACTAGTTTATAATTTTGAGCATGTTATTTAAACTTTCTAGGCCTCAGTTTCTTCATCTACAAAAATGACAATAATACTATTCATCCAATAAGGCTGTTGTGAGATTTAAGTTAGTATTTATAAAGTGTATAGAAATATATTTATTATATAAAAGGAAAATTACATTAATGAGGTGTCTCTGATGCTGTCTCCCATAAAATCACGGCTTTTGTGTAATAACTAAAACAATAATGAAGCAAGATTTTATACAAATTATAGCTCATCATTTTTGGTGATTATGAGCCACTTTGCTGCAGGCATTTTAAGCTTGTGACAGACCCTATCCTTGACTTTGGTGATGAAGGACTTTGACAAAGTCTGTCTTGAAACACTACCACACAGAAATGTGCTATAGACCACATATCACTGGTGTAAGGTCTGTGCTGTGAGATTCACTACGGAAATTCAGCGATGATTCCACTCTTGAATGTTCACCCGGGTCAAATTTTCAGTGACCTAGGTCATTGTCATTGGATTTGTATGTATCTGTGTTCATCAGACTGGGGTCGGTGCTGTAGGACTCGTATGTGCTCTAGTTGTTCAGGGTTTGTGGTGACGTTTGTGGCATGACCACGTAGAGCAGGTTTGAAGTGGAGAAATCATCCAGCGGTAACCAGAGGTTTACCATCACCTTGGACCTGAAGCCCTTTTGAGGCGCCACTACCAAAGATCCATCTTGTTTGGCTTCAACCATACCTTTGCCTTCTACTTCTAATACTTCATAGCCATTAACTTCCCCACTCAAGACTTTGCCCTCCCCAGAATAAATGCACATATTCCAAAACTGTAATTTTGTGATCATGCATTTTGGATGTTGCAGAAATATGCACAAAGATATATGAATTATAGTCATAGGCACCTTGAAACATGACTCAAGATATCGCCAAACACGTTCACATGCAATTGGAGTTCCGCATTGCAAAACTAGCATCAACCAAATCATCTGCGTGCAGGAAAGAATTTTTGAGTCATCCTTGTAATTTTAAATACAGAGGCTTCAATTGGAGACCCTTACAGTACCTTGTACGTCCATCAACCAGCACTGTCTATCAGTGAGAGGCTCATTTACATGGTGGGTCGTCCTTGCAGGGGGCGGGGGCAGGACTTGCTGAATGAGTAGCAGGGGAAGTGATCTCACTGTTCTGGCCAGAGCCTTCTAAATCAAAGGTTAGTACTTGAACCAACATGGGCCAGATTCTCTGAGGACGTGGGCGTTGTGACAGAGTGACACTTAGGACCGTGAGTTCGGAGCACATGTACATTGCTTGGGGCAGCCACTTGTTTACATACACAGGGAAACATAAATCTGAGCTGCAGCAAAGAGACAAGGAGATGTGCAGGGAGAAGAAGTCAGACTGTGTAGCAAGACAGTGAAAAGCAGGCGTTGGTGGGAGAGACTGAGGCTGCTTTGTTCTCTAACTGCTTTGCTCTCCTTATTTGCAGGCCTCTGGAAGACTCATGATGCTTCCTGCCCTGAAATTCTCTGAGAGATCCTTGAGCCTTCCCTCCCCCTTAGTCTAGTTTGAGTGGGTTTTCATTGTTTTTAAGCAAACAATCCTTGAGTAGGGCGAGTGGGTACACAGAACCTGGTGAGGGACAGAAATAGTGAAAGGTACTACCTTGGTCTTTCATTGCAGCAACTTTCAACCTTTTCCATCTCATGGCATCCATAAACTAATCACTGCAATTCTGTGGCACACCAAAAAATATTTTACCGATCTGACAAAAAAAAAGGTATAATTTTGATTCATTCATACCGGATGGCAATAGTTGTGTTTGCTGTTATCATTATTTTTATTTGACAATCTAAGGGAAAAGAGATCAGTGTCCCCGACTTAATAGTTAGGTATTGTATGTTTTAAAAATTCTCTTGGCACACCAGCTGAAAGTCACTGCTGGGTGATATGGCTCTGTCACTGAGGCTGTTCTCCCAAACCTGGCTTCTCAGCGGCGCACTGGGGCTCAGCCTTTCTCTCTGGGTGTGGGGTCTGTGCTGAGGAAACCAGGCAATGACAAATCTGTCATCCACCCATCAATTCGATGACAATTTAGGCAGTCGAAGAGCTCTGTCTCACGCGAACATACTCTGAGAAAATGTCTAGACTGATAAAATCAAGTCTCTCCTCTCTAGGAGCTTAGTGTCAATAGGCTCAATGTCTTTAATCAGATCTGTGAATCAAGAGAAAATTTTATTTTAAATGTATCGATTTCTAAGAATAGTTTTCCTTCCATGGTGTGGCACATATTCCAATGAGAAGCCTTAAGAAAGTTTAGAATCTAGAAATTAGATAATTAGGTTCTTAAATAAAGATGTCTCATGGTGGAGTATAGTTCACGTGTCTGTTATTTGTATAGAACATTATGATAAATTCAATTTAAAGTTTTGTGGCAAAAAAAAATGTTACAGCTTAATTCCACATCAAACTCTCCTTTGCCTTGGCTGCAGGGTTGCTTTTGCGTTTCTGTCAAGAATCCCAGGAGCTGACCCAGGAGCTGTGGAAACTGTACATGGTGCCTTGACTCAGAAAGCCGTGTGTTCCCTCTGACTCGAGGCGCTGAGGTTTGGGCAGAAAGAGGAGACCGACCTCATGACATCCTCTGTTGATTGTACACAGCGGTAAAGCCACTTCTTACCACTTAGGAACAAGTGAGGAAAAGAAGGGGTGAAGGAGGAGGGGCAGAGGGAGGGATGGTAGAAAGGAAGGAGGAGGAGAGGAAGAATAAGAGAAAGAAGAAATCAAAAGAAAGCAACGGATTCCATCCGAGGTTGCTTTCCCCCAGGCTCTGGGCTTTGCTGGTTTCTTGCTGAAACAGAAGAGCCTGTGATACCTCAAGCTCTGTCTCCCTCTGGTGACCATTCTCACTGTCTCTGGACTCATGCACAGGCTGCCATGCATGGTCCCTGTTTTTCTGAGAAGGTGAAGCCTCTGTTGATAAACATACTCACTCTTTCCCTTTGAAGACTCAAATAGGAACTGCAGTTTGGGGGCCATGTGACACCAGTAACAAATGGCATGTGGCCTGCCCCCCGCCATCCAACTTCCTGGGCTTGAATGCCAGCCCGGCCACCAACTGTGAAACAGTCGGGGAATCACTGAAAAGCTGTGCCTGTTCCCTTAGCTGTAAAAGGAGGGTGCAAGGTATGTGGACCAGAGTGGGAAGTGGGGAGTGGCCAAGATACTCCCCATCAGCACTGCAGCTGGCAGAGAGAGCACGGGCAGCTGTGGTGTTGGCATCCACGAAGATGCTCTTGGGCCTAGGGAGCACGGCTTTTCAGCAACCCAAAGGCATCTGTGAAGGCGTAGCTGTGAAAGGATGGGGGTGTACACTATGTCAGGAGTCAATTTCCTTGTAGGAATTCACTGCTTGTATTTTCAAATCGTATCTTAGGGTACAAAGCACACAAAAATCGTAAAAAGTTCTCCAGATCCTGGTCACGAGAAGAATTTAGAAATATTTTTCTCAGGGAGATTATGGAGTCCGACTCTCTGGGCCAAACCCTGATTCCACCACTTTTCAGCCGTTTGACTTCATGCAAATGATGTGGCTTGTCTGAGCCGTGGCCTCCTCCTCTGTGGAATGGGAGTAAGATCGCTCCCCACCTCAGCCGTGTTCTTGGGACTGTGGACGAAGTGGGCCCACTCCCAGGAAACCCCTAGTAAGTGCTGTGCAGGGCAGCCCTCCATCTGGATTACAGTCCAAGCTGAGCTTTTCACTCGCTGAGGAAGGCTCAGGCCAGCATCAGGGGAGAGAACCACACAGTAAATTCTGAAACAATGGAGTTAGCCAGGGCCGGGGGTGAGGGGAGCCGGCTTTCCTTTTCAACGCTGCTTGTCAGAATTAGCTGCGTATTGGCATTGCCTGGAGAGCTTTAAAAAGTGTCCAACGCAGGCTCCACTGTCCGAGGTTCTACTGTAACTGGTCTGGGGTGTGGCCTGACACTAAGAAGGATTAAGCTCCCAGATGACAATAATGTACAGCCAAGGCTCGGAACCACGGTCTTAAGAGTTCCTTTCTACACACCTGCAGGGTGTTTTGTCCTGTTTTTGTGTAAAATATGCTAAGGTGTACAAGCTAAAAAGCAATTTAAGTACAGAGTGTTTTTGAAATAAGCACTGCTTGACTGGGCTCTGTGATCAGAAAAACAGTGAGAAAGGACATCTCCATCCCAACATGTGTATTTCTGAATTCTGATGCTGTTCAGGGCCATGGACCTGTCCCTGTTCTCTGAAATCCCTTTTGCTTACACAGGGGGCAGAGGTCCTCTGCCAGCCTTTGAGATACAAAACCCGTACACAGGAGACTCCCAGAGAACAGCCAAAAGCTGGGGAAGCTTTCAAAGAGAAGAGTCTTTGTGAAAAGACAGGAAGGAACCTTAAGGAAAGGGTTGGGGTGAGGTCACCAGGAGGAACCTTCACCTGTATTTGTAGCAAAGGGCTTCAGAGCGAAGCTGGTTGTTGTTCCGTTTGTCTGAGCCCAGAGCTCATTTGGGAGTAACTTAGGGTCACCGTTGGGGACAATACTGCACAAAGGAGTGAGCACAAATTCTCGAGAGCAACTCCAGGAGTCGTGGGAAATTTTTGAATGTGAGGTAAGATGAAGCCCCTCAGGAGAGACCCAGGTCCTCACTATTTGCTGTGACAAATTCACAAACTCTGTGGCCTTTTTCACACTGCCCCAGGGTGGGTGTGGCGGGGCCCTGTTGGTCACTAGAGCCAGGACCGTTAGATATTTGGTCAAAGGTGTTAGAGTAACCGGTTCCCAGTCCAATTAAGCAATGATTTCAGAGTCAATAAATTCTCCAAATAGCTTGCATCAGAGGAGGGTCCAGACGTAGTGCACCACTGTCGAAGGAAGGGCTGTCTTGGGGTCTCTGTTAATGAGGACATAGGACGTTTTCTCAGGAAACGCTTTTTGTGTTGGCTTCACTGTTTTTAAAATTAATTAACATTGTACAGTCAGCATCCCATGAATTTCACATCTGCCACTGATTTTCTTACTAATTAGAAAAGCTGTTGGCAGAGGAATTGTTAGATGTTTGCACAGCACAAATTAGGGCATAATTAGAAGACAGGGTGTATGCTAATGACGGCAAGGCTGATAAACCAGTGTTTACACCAACAGAAGTTTCCTCCCTCTTGTGGTTCTTTGAGCTCATTTCTCTTAGAATTTTGTATGAATAGAGGTATCTCTTCTGACCCACCTGGGTCGGAGTTCTTTGAGACAATATAGTCTTCAGAGAGAAGACTTGACCTCTAGAGTCTTGTAGCCTCAAAATCTCAGGGAGAACGTTGTAACCACCCAATACCTGTCCTGTGGCGTAATCAGGTGAGACCTCAAACCCCTGTGATACTTAGTTACTTTGGAATGCTTCCAGATATGCATCTGAAAGGGTCTCTTCTCTTTGTGGATCCCTGAGCCTGGCAGGGACCGCACAGGTCCCAGCCCTCACCTAGAGCAGAGCAGGGGCCCCACTGAGGGTTATGTGTCCCAATGCAGTTACCAACATTATTGCTCTATAGGCTATTGCTCATTATAGCCGTTTTGTCTTTATGATCTTACTTATGCACTGAAGATGACTTGCTGATTCAGTTTAGAACAGATAAGGAGCACACTGTTTGACTAACACACAGTAGTTTGTCATAGAAGGTTAAAAGTGAAATGTAAGGCATTTCACTTGCCCACAAGAAAGTAACTCTTTTATTGAAGACATAATGCATAATATACTGAGAGCCAATATGAGACAGAATTGTGAGTGGTTGTCAAAATGAGTTCTCAGTAAAGGTTTCCGAAGCCACGGAAAGATAGTGGTGACTGATGTATCCTTTGATGTAATGACTCCTATGGGACCCTGCTTCCATGTGGTTCTAGTCCCCTTGTAGAAGGAAATGGCCACGACATAGCCTGGCAGAGGTCATGAACTGTGGGTCCCAGGTGATATCAGCACAGTGTTCATGACAACAACTGCCATTGCCCCCCCTTGGGGATTACTTGTCCACTATCAGCCAGACCATCCTACAGCCGTCTGCAACCTCCATAGAAATGTCCCGATTCTCTAAGCCTGTGAGCCTTCCCCCACTCTGTGGCTTCAGCTATATCACAACCAAGTTCCTTGGTCCAACACTGTCAGCAGGCTCTCAGCCATCGACTGGGTCTGCACCAATATGGCATATAACTGGCCGTTCCTTAGGGCCTGGGGTCACATATTCAAAAGCCATAGGTGTGCCACAAACCTGAGGACACAGGCTCCTTCTGCAGAAAGCGGCCACCACTTGGCTTCAGCCACATGGGCATATATGGACTGAGCCTTGCCAGACCTTTCAGATTTCTCAAGAGAAATTAGAATGCTGGATGTGTACAGGAAATTTGCCAGTTTTGGAAATGTTAACAAATTACAGCACTGCAAGTCAAACAAGATGACACACACATACAAACTTGTACTATATTCTTTCTCCATGTGGCCTAGATAAAATCTGCCTTAGGCTGATGATCCCAGTCCCCACAGATACAAATAAATACAAGTGCCTGGTGATGTTGGCCTGAGCTGCAAGGGTCGTAGAGGACTATGGGGAGGGCCATGGCAATTCTGTCGCTTTGTGCCAGATATGATCTCTGGCCTCCTGCTTACTCATCTTGTTACCACTCTAAAATGAGGGATTTAAAAAAACATTATGAAATATTTTTAATTTGGAAAATATTCTCTTAACATGGGGCCCTCTTAAGTCTCTATGTCCCTAGAAAGTGTGACTAGTCCTGTCTGTTCATGTATACTATTTTATGATGTGATGTGTTGAAATAGAGGGAAGTAAATCCCCCAGACAAAACAAAATTTTTAAAAATCAGGAATCCTAACACATATCACTTTAAAAAATCTAACAGAGTGACATTCTGCTAAAAAAATTTTACTCTCTGAAGACATATCTGCAGCTGGATGTTGCCTTGGGAAACTGGAAATGCATCATTTTGATTAAGAGCTCGTGCATGAAACAAGATTACACTGATGCTCCAAAGGTAGTTATGGAATGTTCCTTTTCATGACAGTGAAGTGTTGCTTCTATACTAACATGCATCTTTTCTTAAACTAACCTCTGAGGGAGAAAATTGCTTTTAAATTTTATAGTGGCCACAATTACATATTAGAGAAAAGGGATTTATTCTTCCTTGTACATCTTAAATATTTTTTTCATTTTTAAAAATTAAGTTAATTTATGTATAGTAAAGTTTGCCCTCCTTTGCATGCAGTTCTAGGGCATTTGAGAAGCATGTATGGTTTGGGTAACCTCTGCACTTTGTTTTGATTTTGGAAGTCAAATATAAAGACAGTCTCAAACCTAGATTAATTGATTGCTTCAATTGATGCTGTTCATTCATTCCACCATTTCAGCCCCCATTATGTACCAGGCATTGAGACCACAAAGGAGGACAGACATGGCCCCTGCCTTCAAGGAACGCTCTGTTCTATAGAGGCACCAGGCACCTAAAAGTGACGATGCAGTAAGATAACTGCTGTAAAGGATGCCTGTATAGACGCCACTCCCTTCTATTGAACTATCAGTACCAGGTCCACTGGTAAGTGTTGAGAGTGTGACTGTGGGTAAGAGAGTCCTACACCAGCTCACAGGCCAGCCTGGGAGCAATGAGACACAGAGAGGTGAATGCTGTGCTGGGGAAGGACAGGGATCCGTTGGGCCACCTGGGAGGAGCACACGAAGGGGGTCTGGCAAAGCTATAACTTACACAAGGAGCAAAGGGGAAGGCATGAAGGCTGATGTTGAATTCCCTGTGTAATTCCTCCAGCAAGCCCAATTCTGGAAGGGGTTGTAGAAACCTTCAACAAGGGGTAAAGAGGTTGCTTAGTGGATTGATTTATGATTGGTTAATGATGGAGAAAAATGTGTGAGAGAGAGTATTCACACTAAACTATAATCCAAGAAAGCTTCTGTTTTTCCTGCTCCAGTCAGGCATAGAAAAATGGCTGTCCTGCTGACAGGGAGTCCATGATCCATGGGTTGGCAGTGCCCCGAAAGTCATTTATTAGGAGGGGGAGGACAAGAACGGGCCTCGGTGTTTGGTACCAGTCACTCCACCCAGACCCCTGCTGGCCCAGCTCCAGGTGCTGACAGCAGAGGCTGGTCCCAGGATGGAGTAGACATTGGCAGGCCTCCTTCTCAGCCAGCCAAGGGCTGCCGAGATAAGTGGGCCTAATGGGCTGCCTTGGTTCCTCCATCAATCTCCAGGACGGCAGACGATGGTCAGAAGGCAGCCAGAGAGAAAAGTTCCCTGGACTGGAATGCTTGGCTTTGTCCAGATCCATTGGCATGGTCTTCTGCATCTTCTATCATGTTGGGTGCTGTTCTCCAGCCAACAGAGGGAAGAATTAATTTAAATGATGGGAAATTTATTGGCTTGTATTCTGTTCCCTGCTCACTCCCCATCTCTCCATTACAAATGAATGGAAATCTCCACCTCAAGCCAATAACTTGCCTTCATCCTGTTTCACCCTCAGCCACACCTTCACAGTCTCATCTGTGTCTCCATGTCCATCTAGATTCTGGATGCTGTGCAAAGCAGCAAAGTCAGCCTCAGAGTCAGATAGACTGAGGCTCCTCAGCTTGGGCACCAGTGATGTTTGGCTGGATGATTCTGTGTGGTGAGGCTGTCCTGTGGCATTGAAAGATGCTGAGCCTCTACCCACTAGGTGCCATAGCACGCCTTCTAGTTATGGCAACCAAAAGTGTGTCCAGACACGAATACAGGTTCCCTAGGGGGCAAAATTGCCCTTTGTTGAGAAACACTGAGATAGACTTGGGCTCTAATCCTGGTTCTGCCACTCATGAAGTTATTTAGCTTCTCTGAGTCCAGATATTCTTGTCCATTTAATATATTTTATGGTTGTTATAAGAATTAGAAAAGTGTAAATTTTGTTAATTGCTGGCATGTGGTAAGTCTTCAAAGGGCAGCTATTATTACCATTTAAGTACTCTGCACATTTTCCTAGATAATTTTTTGTTGTAATTTCTGATTTCTGGTGACTAAAGGGTCCAAGAACTGTAAAACTGACAGAATTTCCTTGGCTCTGTCCCTGGCCACGTAAGGAAACTTGGCTTGGATTGCATTACCTAAAAGTATAGTTTGGAGTCTCTCTCCAGGAAAGCTGCCATCTGCAACATTCCTGTAGAATGGGATCAGCAGCCCCGTGAGCATGGGAAGACTTCAGCCTCGTAACTGTGGGCTCTGGGGTTGGAACTGCCCCCTTCACTTCCCATTATGAGCATGTATAGGTCACCAATGGTTTTTTTAAATTACTTTATTGTTCAATTACAGTTGTCTGCATTTTCCTCCCCCCACCCCAGCCAGCCCCACCTCCCTCCCTTGCTCCCACCCTCCCCCTTGGTTATGTCCATGTGTCCTTTATAGTGGTTCCTGAAAACCCTTCCCCCACTGTTCCCTCCCCGCTCCCCTCTGGCCATTGTTAGATTGTTTTTAATTTCAATGTCTCTGGTTATATTTTGTTTGCTTTTTCCTTTTGTTGATTATGTTCTAGTTAAAAGTGAGATCATATGGTATTTGTCCCTCACCACCTGGCTTATTTCACTTAGCAGAATGCTGCCCAGATCCATCCATGCTGTTGCAAAGGGTAGGATCTCCTTCTTTCTCTCTGCTGCGTAGAATTCCATTGTGTAAATGTACCATAGGTTTCTGAGCCAAGGTTTGAATTCCCAGCTTTTGGGATTCAGGGCTTAGGGCAGATACAAACAGATTTAGAAGTAATGTTTTTAAATGGAGTGTAAAGGGAGAACCATTTCTTGGGATAAGTTCTAATTTTGAGAAAATGACCTTTCAAGGTTGCTGATCAGGGTTTCAGGAATGTTCTCCCTCCACCTCCCCCACCCTACCACATACCCTCTCCTCTTTCTTTCTCATTCTGAGAATATGAACATTCTTATGCAATTACTTTGAAAAGTATTCTTCAGGAGATTAATATTCTTCTCTTGGCTGATTTGTAAGATTAGAGGAGTGGGAGAGGCATGAAAAGAGGAGATATATTTTGCAGCTCAATCAAAAGGATGAGGTAACATGGCAGCCCTTTCTTCTCTCCTCCCTTCTTCTCCTCTCTTTTCTTTTCTATCCTTATCTATCTATCTAAACGTTTTTGTTTGCTCTAGGACCTGCCATGCATGATGATAGTTACAAACCTAGGACACAGTCCTAACTGAATTGACTAAGAATGGAAAAATTAATTGTTTAACTATCCTGGAAGGTGGGACATGTCAAATATAAGTGTACACTTGAATTATATACAGATATTGGTCAAAGTGGTACTCTTTTGGAAGTACATCAGTGTTAGGTACCTGGGATCCAAAATGGAGTAAGGCAATCTCTAACCAAAGAAGCAGAGAATCTAATTGAGAAGAATAGATAATAGAGTTGCAAAGATTAAATTTTAAAAATTGACTGAAAAGAGATTAGATCAGCACTCACGCAGAACAAATGACTAACAAATTTTAGGAGAAATGAGAAGGGGAAGTTGGAAGGAGAAGGAAAGATAGAAGGAAGGAAGGAAGGAAGGATCCTATAGAATAGTATATATTAAACAACAAATCAGGGGTCCAGATAATTCCTTAGGAATTTAGAGAGGATTCCAGGGCATGGGTTATTCAGAGCAAACTTTTTGAGATAAACATGGAGAGACATATGAAATGTCAAGTAGTGAGTAAAAACAGAGGCCTCATTTTGGCTAATAACTTAAATATTTTTAAGAGATAAATACTCATAAGGCAATGATCTACTGAACATGAATTCTTCTGAATTGCTAGAATTCTCTTCTGAGCTCTTAAAACATCAAGCTAATGCAGGTCAGTAAAAACCATTGTCTCTTAATATCTTAAACCCTGTATTTTTAAAACATAGGCATAAGGTGTGCCTATATAAAAGCTATTTCATGTCTGATGGAGAGACCACAGCACATCTGGGAAGGAGGCGTAGCTGTCCTCCCTAAAGACTATCAGAAAGGCTGGCACATGTCTTTGTTTAGCCACTCTAAGCTGGTGACAATGAATTTTTCTCAATGTAGGGTTGTAAATTCTGTAAGTTATTACCTGCTATGTAAGTTGTAATTCCTTATGTTATTCCTAAGTTTACCTCTTTTGGACTCTCAGATTCATATCTGAATTCCCTAAATATTACAGTTCCTACATGAAGAAAACATTTCCAATTCGAAGTCTCTCATTTACTTATTGGCCGGCACTGTTGATTCTTGCCCAAATATGATTTTAGGGTCAACTGGGATCAAGTGTTTATTTCTATTAATGACAAGAGGGAGGAGGACATTCCTAGGTCTCAGCACACTTGAGAAAGCACATGACAGCAAGTCTGGACCCAGCATATGGGGCCCTGTCCAAGATAAACTCTTTGTAATTCCTTCAAACTTATATATTCTTTGTGAATGTGTTTAACTTTGTTTAGTAGGGGTGAGAAGATTGATTTTTCATTAATAAAAGTTATATATATATATATTTTTTTTCCCCTTAGTGCTCAAAATTAAGATGACTACATGTAAAGTATATACAATTATTTTTCCCCCTTTTACTTATTTTAATTGTCATAGAATTTCCCTCTTCTGGACTAACTTCTTGGGAAGCATATTACCTAAGATAAAAATCACTTGTGCTCAGTAAGCTGCACTCTGGTGCAGTTGTACCAGGCAGCCATCCCATTAGGAGGGGTGGTTTTTACAGTCCCATGTGAGAAGTTGTCTACCTTGTGGAAAGCAGGGTCTATTTATATTACCAGTGTCATCTGTGATCTGGACAGCAACCCAAGTTACAGGTGCCATGTTTCCAACGTCTTCTACCTGGTTGGACCCAGCTCTGGATAACAGATGGGCGCTGTCTCTGCGAGTCCCAGCACTAGCTGACCTGTGCTCCCCTCTGGCTGTTCCTGGAGAGCCCACTATTTGGGAACTGCTCTTGAGTGACTGGCCTTTCAGGAGGCTTCTTTTTACAGCTCTATAAAAATAAAATTGACTTTATCTTTAACAACAACAACAAAAAAACATAGTTAGGAAAATGATAAGATAATTCCATTAGCACCCTATCACATCTTCCATGGTTTAAACAACTCTAGTTATATCTCTCAATAGGTACCTTTCTCTTCAAGTTTTATTAGTCATTCTATTCCTTTTGGGGATTACTCCTCCTGCTCCCAATCTCTGCTCTCACTCTGGTGGTCCAGTTTATAATATGTGATAACTGGGAGTATGTGCTGCCATGACGATAGACTTTGACTTCAGAAACTTAGGGTGTTTTTAACTTACCTTTAAACCTCTCTGTGGAGTGTGGTGGAAACAGGACACATTAGACCTCTGCCCTTGGACCATCACATATGTTGTCCTTACATTTCTTTCAAGGCCCCACACCTCTCCATGGTCTGTCCCCCTTTCTTCTCTGACCTTGCCTCCATCATCTGTCTGCCTCCTTCACTCCATGTTGGCTACAGGGGGTTTCTTGCTGATTAAATATGCGAAGCTCATTTGTATTTCAGAGGTATTTTTTTGGGGGGTCTGGAATATTGTTCCCAGATTTCTACCTGGTTTATTGTCTTACTTCATTTACATATCTATTCAGGTACCACCACCACAGAGAGGGCTTTCCCAACCACTCTATGAAGTCACCAACCTCTCAATCATTATCACCTTACTTAACTTTTCCTTCTTTTATTATCACTATTTGATGTTATAGTATGTGTTTTTGTTGTGTTGTTGTTGATTGTTTTCTCCACTAGAATATGAGCTTACCTGGGGCAGGACATTCATTGTTTTACGTACCATTGTATCTCTAGTATTGTGTCTCTGTAGTCCAAAGAAGTAAACATAGGAACGATACAAGAACTAACCTAAAAAACTTTCAACCCTACACTGAGAAAAATTCATGGCCACCAGTGTAGAATGTGTAAACAAGGGAGACTGTGGCATTTGGGGGCAAGTCTCTGCTTGTTTCTGATTGCTGGCCCCTGGTGGGGGTTTGGCAATATATATTTTTGTGCAAATGATTAAATGCCTCAAATTAAGAGTGGGACTAGACAATTTCCAATGCCTCCTCTAGTTCTAAAGTTTTATGAGTCTTTAAAATCCTAGAAGTCTCATCAACTTAGTAAAATAGGATACCTTTGGAGTGCCCATGAGATCCTAGATTAGAGGAATTCTGTCAATATACAGACACGAGGGAAAGTTTAGGGAAGTAATGAGCTTGTCTCTCTTTTTTTTCTTTTCTGCTAGAGAGAATGAGGAAGACATAAAAAAGACGGAGTGTGGCAATAGTGCAAACTGGGCTAAATCAAGAAAGGTGCGCTCTACACTCCCTCAAGTGCCCTTTGTGACAAACATGTAGAGAAGCTGGAGAATTAGCAGCTGTCACGAGGGCCCCAGGCAAAGATGCAGAGGAGGTCAAGCTTGCATTCTGCAGTCCAGCCCACCTCTATCTTTCACCCCTTTATTGTTCTCTAGCTATTGACTTTCCTCCTCCTGCCATTCGCCTTCTAAATCTTTCCCTCTCACACTGCTGGACTCCTCTGCACAGAGGTTTGTCTTCTTTCTCACCTAGTTAGAGTTCCAGTCACCTGCATTCTCATGGGAGCCTAATTAATTAAAAACAATTATATTAAAGGGTAAAGAAGACATAAAGAAAATTTGCAGTTTGATGTGTTACCTGGTCTCCTAGGACCTGAAATTTAAGGAATTAGGAACACATACACTATTTCTCTGTACAAATCATTTGTACTAATACTTTACACTATTTCTCTGTAAAGTTACCCTGTAAGCTAAGAAGCAATAAACAAAGCCTTGCTTTGGAAGAAACCCCAAGTAAGCAATCATGGATCTCTGCATAAGAGCCTCATATATATCCTCACATTCATGGGTTTGGAGGTACAGTCTTTGACATTTTTCTAATCAAACCAAACTAGCAAATAATGGTTTTCAGATAAAGGGATTTCCTAACCACTACATTTTGATGGTCCAGTAGTGGTTAGGAGACCTGTGGTGGAACAGATTCCAGAAAAACGTACTCTGTGATCTAACAAAAGTTAAGTAGGAAGGACCCCTTCGAGTCACCTTGACACAGAGCCATAGCAGAGACCTGCACTCTCACTTTGCCATTGAAGTGCTTTGTCCCTAATCCTGGATCTCAGGGGCTCCATGGCCCAGCCAACTTGACACATAAAATAACCATCCACACAGATATCAAATTTTTCTGGGGTCACTTTTAGAAAATACTACCCATTTCCCATTGAATGACCTTGGGAACTTTGTCAAAAATCAATTGGTTATATATGCATGGGTCTATTTTGGGCTCTATTCTGCTCCATTGATCTATATATTTATCTTTAAAAATTTTTTTTTAATATGCTTTTTGATTTTAGAGAGAGAAGAAGGGAGAGAGAGAGAAAGAGGGACCCGACTGGGGATGAGACCCACAACCCAGGCATGTATCCTGAGCAGGAACCACATCCCCGGTCTTTTGGTGTGCAGAACGGCACTCCAACCAACAGAGCCGTGCTGGCTAGGGCTGTATTTAGTTTTACAGCAACACAACTGTCTCAGTTTCTGTAGTTTTGCAGCAAGTCTCGAACTCAAAAGACTATAAATCCTCTATCTTGTTTCTTCTTTTCCAAAATTACTTTGGTTTTTTTCATGTCTTTTGAATTTCTATATGCATTTGAAAATCAGCGTTCTAATTTCCTAAAGAGAATAAAATCCTGTCAAGAATTTCACTGGGATTATATTGAACCTATAGATCAATTTGTGACAATTGATATGTTAACAACATTGAACTTTGCAATTAAAAAATAGTTTATTTTTTTGTTGTTTTCTTTTTTTAGGTCTCTAATGTCCCTAAGCCATGCTTTTTTGTTTC
>VMDR010009341.1:0-33731 GCA_007922815.1 Macrotus californicus
AAATGAACTTTGTAGCGTTGAACTTTAATGGGTTGTAACAGCCAAATTACCATAGTATTTTACAAAAATAGGATTTCTCAAAAAGGACATTATTGTAGGACTTTTAAGGTAATACAGTTTGTTTTAAGGAGGTCATATATGAACTCTATTACCTGCATTTTTTTTTAGATGTCTTCTTGTATTTTTCAAGCTACTTCAAATCTTTTTTCAAAACAATTTTGATAGAGGTAAGATATAAATAAAAGTAATTTAATTGATTAGAAATTAGAACAGTATTTTAAAGTAATGATTTTATAGCAAATATGGGCCTCGCAGAATTAGAGTTCATATTGGAAGTGTGATGGGCAGAGGTGGGAGATATCATAAATGGGGCGAGGGAAGGAACTTTTATTAAATTTTATCATTTCAGAGCACAGTTGAAAATTGCCAATAGCATGTTTTACATAATTGCACTTACTCAATTTTTATGTTTATTTTGTTATCTCCTAATGGCATTGATTTAGCAGTAAAAGGGTTTAAAAGGTTAAGTGATGCAAATGTTCTGTATCTTAACTGGTGGTGGTTACACATGTATTTACACTTAGTCAAAACTAAGTATGTACAATTAAAAGGATCCCATTTTGTTGTGTGCAAATAATAATAAAGTTGATTTTAACTAAAAAAACCCAAGACAATTGAGTTGAATATTGAATGGATTAGCCACGAGGTGTTGTTTCATACTTACAGTGCCTGTGCTTCCTCAGTTACAGTTGTGAACTTCGCTCAGATAGTTAGGGGCAGTACAGGTTGTAGTTTGGTGGCAGTGAATTTCGGGTCGTTGGGGATTGCTGTATCTTCCTGCATCTACAGTAGGTGGAGGTAGCTGATTGGAGAAATGCATTGTGTACTTTGGGAACATTTTTGTAGAAAGCCGAGAAGATAACATTTCAGCTTTATTTTTCAAGCTGCCTCTAGGGAATGACACGTATAATAAATGAGCAAAGTGAGCATTAGTAGACTAATTTTTTGGGGGAGGGGTCTGTTGGGTAGGGGTTGTTTACTGTTCAGTGCCCTAAGTCACTTTAGAGTCGCAGCTTTTGCTTTAGTTTGTCGTCTGATGTAAGTGGACTTGACCTATGGTTTATAGAGTGCAGGTCCAGGGCCTTTAATCAGACCTTTGTACTCACTGTGTTAAGTGTGAATTAGAAGTTTTAACTTTGCTCTGTTCCCCCTTGTCCTCCATGGTTCAGAATAGCTGTGGAGCTAAAACTCTGGACTGACCTCTGCTTGTTCAGCTTTTAAAGTAGTTGTGAAGTAAAATTTAGAAAAGGTTATCCCAAATATTCATTCTCTGAATCTTCTCCACCATTTTCCCAGCTGCAGGTTGTGATTCGCTAGTGATTTACAAAAATAATGTATTGGATTATCACACGTATTTAAAAAATAGAAAGGTAACAGAGCAGACAAGGACAGAACATGTGGCAGGCACTAAGGACAGACACTATTTTGTGAAACTTGGTTTGTCTTATATATACATACGTAGACATGTGCACACGTACGTGTGTGCTGTATTTCCAGGGGTCGCTGTTAAAAAAGGAAAAGGAAATCCATTTCTATAGATTAACATTTGATTACATTCTTTGGGGGACAACATACATAGGTTATATGCATATGATATATAAACTTTTTTCATTTAGAATTTTAACATATCCAAGCAAGTACTTTGATTAAACATATCTAAGTTAATGCCACATCAAAAAGTTTTGATATTGGAGAATTTAACTTCATGTTTCGTTAGCGATAGCCTACTGGTTTTGTGTGTAATTAGTGAGGTGTAACCAGAAGGAGAAACTGCTGGTGGATTTCCCTGTGTTCAATTTCAAACTCCCATCAGTGGCTCCAGCCTTTTAGGCTCATGGGCAAGAACAAAAGTGGGAAACTCCGCAATTAGGAAGACTTTGTTTAGTCAGTGTGACCCAGAAGTACCTGAAATACTGTAATATTTGGAATGGTTTCACTTGGAAAGGACTTACGGGAAACTCCGTCGATAGAGATCTTTAGGAATGTAGCCGTCGAATCGGTACTCTATTACTATATTAGCTGCTTGGAGGTTTTAGGAGAAGCAAGATGATACGCATGGAATGCTTAATGACATAGAACCATAATTCTCATGTGTTATGTGTATGGGAACAATAGAGCAGACTTGAGAGAAGACCAGTGCTGTTTATTGTGCAGGATAATCCTAGAGACTTAGGTTTATTTTGGAGAGGGATCTGAAGGAGGTTCCTTTCGGTTAACCAGTTTGTGATGTAGGAAGGCATGAGAGATTCTATTTGATAAGCTATAATTTGAAAACATATTTGCAGATTAAGTATCTGAAAGTGAAAAAAGCAGAGTATGTTCTTGTAGGATTCTATTTTTTTCTTTTTGTGTATTTAATAGAAGGAAATTTAATATTAAATATTATTAGTATTGAATATTGAAATAGATCACAGATTTATATCGAATATCTCTTGGAGGTGGAATTTAAGGGTAAATAGATTATTGTATTATTTTTATAATATAATGGGCATGCATTATTTTTATAATAAAGATATTTCTGAGTATCTGAAGTTATTCTTTCATAGCCACTTTCCACACAGGTCAGTGGAATGATTATCCCTAAAAGAGTTAAATTCTTTTGCAGGAATTGGACAAAATGGTCCTTTTTTTCCCGAGACTACCAAGTGGATCACCACCTAAGCACTTTAGCAGTGGCTTTAATTACTGTCCTGTATGTCTAGATTTTAACTGTAAGGACGGTTGTAGTGAAAATTATTTCCACACGATTGAGGTTTAGGCTCTTGTTGAGTTTGTGTGTTTAGGCTCGGGTATCATCTTACCAGAAGTCCTCTGAGTTACTGCAGTTCTAGAACTGAGTCCCTTTTAGAGGTTTTTTTAAAGCATAATCAGTGTTTGAACTTTTGATGACTGTTGGGGAGGTCCTCAATAGACCTATTATAGGGGCTTATTCCTCTTTGTATTTTACACTGTCATTCATGTGATTCATTAACCAGTATACTCTCATGATTCCAAGAACTTTGAAGCTCTCCAGTGACTTACCTCACTTTTTTTGGTCTGCTTCTTCCACTTCCCTACGCAGTTTAGAATCCATGGCCCACCCCTTCAGCCTCTCTTTTTTAGTTTGAGGACATTTATAATCATGTTTAATGGTATTAAATATGTCAGTGAATCCCCAGTTCTCGATCAGTTTAACTACTGGGGTGAGGGTGCTCAGAACTGCTGGAAAAATCGTTACATAGCTTTATAGGTTAGTCCCTCTATACATTCATGTTTCCCTCTGGGTCTTCCACTACAGAAGACACTCCTGTGTATTTCTAATCATTTCCTGTTCTCTGCAGTGGGTGCATTAAACATTCTCTGCTGTATTCCGGCTGCATCCTTTCACCCTTCAACCCCAGCAAATATTGCTGCTTTCTTCACAGAGTCAGCAGGAGATACCAGAAGGGTGCTCTGTCTGATGCTCTTTCCACTTGGATAGCTCCGCTGATACTTGACATGTCTTGAGTAGATCTCATCAAGCCTCTTCTTTCTGAATTTCTTACCCGCGAATGGCACCACTGTCTGGCTCAAATTTGTAAGTGTGAGCATTATCCACGAATTTTCTTTCCCTGTACCCACCACCCAAATTCAGTGGATTCAGTATTCTTCCCTAGAATCTGTTGACTTCCCTCCACTTCCTTTGACCATGGTTCAGGCCTCTGTCTTCTTTTGCTTGAAATAATGCAGTACAATTCCCAGGGTTACAGAAAAAAATAGTATTCCGTTAAAGAAAAACTATTTAGTGACACTTGTTCAGGAATGGTAAAGCAGACTTTATTTAAGAGAGGACGCTCTGATGGGTGTAGGGACTTCTACAGTGGAGAGGAGAGACTGGACTCAACTCTTGACTCGAACAAGGAGAAGGGGTGGGTGTGGGAGGTCAGTGGATGGAAAGTTACTAAGAGAACAGCAGAGGTCAGGGGGATTCTTAGACCAGTTCAGCAAGGGTTGCTAAAGGCAGACTACGTGATGGATATCAAGGCTGAGTCAGATACCAAGAGTTAGGGATTTTCCTTAAAGTGACTTCACAGGATCGTTGCTCATACTGGATTCTACAAGGACAGAGAGGGAAGCCAAAGGTCAGCTTTGGACCTCATTAAAGTTTGGTCAAAGGAGAGTCTTTGTCACCACTCCCTGCACATAATTAATTCTTCACAATGTTGCCTTGCTAGAGGGAATTTTAGCACCGATTATGCTCCCCTTGCTCTCTGGATGAGTCTGAAATGTACAGGCCCTGGAAGATCTGGTCCATTTTTCCTTCTCTGTCCTTTTCTGCCCTTACTGCTCTTCCCCCTTGTTCTGCATTTCATTTCAACCATGGTCAGCTGATTTGTTTGAATATACTAGACTTTTGGGCATATTATATCTTTACTCCTAGCACAGTGCCAGGCACAGTTGTTCGATCATAAAGTGAATAAAGGAACAAAGGAAAGTGCCTTGAAGTAGAAGGATAGGTATAAACATCTCTGAATTTTATAGAGATACCTATATGATTCAGTGAGTGAAAAAGACACTTAATTTTTTATTTAATTGAAGAATTAGTTGTTAATGCAAAGAGCAACAATTAGGATATTGGATACTATATATTCAGTAAGATGCCATTTGTATAAAACGAGTGGAAAATCACTTGCACTGAAGAAGCCTTTGATATAAAGGTTGGTGCTAAATCTCCTTAGAGGTCTGCATGCTGTCTCATGGGCACATTCTTTATTGTTTACTTTGTCTCCCAGAATTCCTGAGGAGGTGACTTAAATGAATATGAAACCCTTATCCGAACTGGAAAGGCAGGCGACAGTATCATTTACCCATGCTAGGACCAAGTTTTTTCCTTTTTTTTCTTACCTTTCAAAATGTCAGTATTTTAAAAGCAAATAAAAGCAATATGTGACTTGCTTTGAACCTAACATGAAATACTATATTTTGTCTTTATCACTAAGAATCTGTTTATATACAGAGTTAATAAAATTCTGCATGAAGAAAATTGTATCTTCAAGGAGCTTGAAATGAGTTGGGAGGTGGTAGTGAATATGTACAGAATAAAATTAATTTCACTTTAAATGTAAAAGGTAAAATTCACATAGTGTGACCAGCAAAGATGATCATGCAGTAGTAGGGTGGTACTGATGTCTAATATTTGAGTAGATATTTTGTGCTGTGAACTTTTGAAAGCTTATTACATTCATTATCTTGTTTGATTTTTACAGCCTATCAGTTGTAAGCACTGATATTTTCCACATTCCGAAGATGAGGACACCGTGGCCTAGGGAGATTAACCAACCGGCCCAGCTAGTGGCAGGGCTTCGGTTTGAATTCAGGCTCTGGCAACTAATCTTATTAATGTTGTTTAGCTCCAGCCAAAATAAACTGGTTGACAAATAGCATTATATATGTATAGGTCCAGTTTTCAGGAGTATCGAGTCTTAATTTTATGCTAATTTCTTGGATAAGGTCAGTAAGTAGAAGCTGTTTCTCAAATCTATGTAAATTCTCTTCATCACTTCATAAGATTTTGTGCGCTGTTTGCTTATTTAAACATGATTTGAGTCCTGCTCTGTTTCTTCCATAGCCATCTATTTTAAGTTTGCTATTTATTTTCCAAACGAGATAACCATCCTTACATCCACTCTCTATTCCAAAGATTTTGTGGTCTCTCTTATTGGTTATAGTTTTGTCTGTTCTCTTTGTCATCCTTTAAAAAACTACTGTGATGCTGGTGAATATTGGGAAAGAGAAGACATAAACCCAAACTCAAATCTTTGGTCTCTCGTGTTCTTTGGCGACCTACCTCTAAGGCATTTTTCTTTACTCTCCTGCCCCTCACGCTAGATAAGCATAAAATGAGTTACTATTGTTAGGAAGCTTTATTTTATTTTTTAAAAAATATTTATTTATTTACTGATTGATTTTAGAGAGAGAAAGAGAGAGACATTGATGTTATTCCACTTATTGATGCATTTATTGGTTGATTCTTTTCCCTACCCTGACTGGGCATCAAACCTGCAGCCTTGGTGTGTCGGGACCATGCTCTAAGTAAATGAGCTACCTGGCTAGGGCTTAGGAAGCTGTCTTTTTACTCATATAAAAATGTGTCTCTCAGAGAGCAAATGTAGAGAATATTGAGAGAAGGTCAAATGAAACATTTGTCCATAGCGTTCCTTTGGATTCATTGGATTAGTTACTAAAAGTACTTAAAGTTGGATTATATGCTATTGAGCATGAGGATAATTGCCTGATGGATTGGTTTTCATTAGAATTTGGGTAATTTGAAAAAATAAATATTATCTTGAATCTTTGAAAAGGATCTTGTATCAAAGAAATAAATGGCAACAGCATTTGGTGTAATTGGTAAAGACTTGCTGCTTTACCTCTATAATGGTTAAATTGGGCAATATTTTATTCTTAGATCCTTATTTCAAAATTGACAGCTTTTACCTCAGTAAGTAAAAACAAATAGAATCAGTTGTGTGAGTGATCCTGGCAGGCTGCTTTTGGCTGCCCAGCGTCAGAAATACATGGAGACTCACTACAGTTAGGGATATATTGTAACCACATAGGGTTTTTTGGTGAGATCCAGGGAAAGCAGCACCAGAGCTTCAGAAAGAGGAAAGACAGCTTCAGAGAACGACTATCTGTAATCTTCATTTTCTTCATCTCTGACATATGGCTTCTCTGTCAGGTGCCCCTTGGCGTCACTCATGTTTTCTGTCTACTTCTGCTTCAATTTTTCACTTTTTTTTTGCTGTCAGCCCAACAGAGTCCATAGTCTGGATGCTTCTCAGATAGGCTGGCCTATGACTTTAACTAAGTAGATTAACCGAGTATCTTCATGGTGGTGAAAGGCATACAGGGACAAGACTTTCGCCCCAGTCACCACGCACAGTGATTTTGTATAGTGTAGTCAGTCAGTCTCAGTGACGTTCATGCAGAGGTGCTCTTCATCTTACAAGCCACTCTGAAGTGGGAAGGTTTGGGCTTAATTGTTTTATATACAGTGTTTAAAAGTATACATAGGTAAAACAGATTTCCGTCTTTTATTTATCTAAAAAGTTATATTAAATTATAGTAGGAGTCTTTTATCCATATGACATCATTGAGGTTTCGCTGAGAGCAGGTAGCTTTCAATAAAACTTTTATTGTAAATTCAAATTTTGAGATGCATTTCTGTCTGTAGAGTTTATTGCTAAATGCAGCTTTTATGAAAGGAGTAAGGCTTTGAAGTTTGCCTGTGTGTGTGTTTATGCTGACTTTTGAGGAAGAACCTGGTAGATTATTTTTTTGCTTATTTTACAGGATCCAAAAGCACAGGAAATCAGGAGTAGCTCCCAGTTATTTCGAAGGCAATGTTTCTCAATGGGTTTGTGTGTGTGTCGGGGTGTGTTTTGGCCTGTACAGAGACATTTGGCAATTCCTGGAGACATTTTTTTGGTCATAACTGGGGAGAAGGGGATATGTGTGCTGTTGGCATGTAGCAGGTAGAGACCAGATATGCTGCTGAACACCCTCCAATACACAGGACAGTCTCCTACAAAAAGAAGTGTCCAGCTCTGCATGTCATCGGTGCCCAAGTTGAAAAGCCCTGTTCTGTAGAATCAAGGATCATAAAACAAAAAGATCAAAAGATTCAAAATAGAGAAGACTAAGTTTTTGGAGATACTTTACTGGCTTTGAATGACTTTGAGGAAGTGAGAGGAATTCAATCAGATTATTTTAAAATTTCTTTTACTACTTTTGCTTTATTTTTTATTGAATTTATTGAGGTGACACGGGTTAATAAAATTATAGATTTTGGGTATACAATTCTGTAATACATCATCTGCATATTGCATTGCATGTTCACCACCCCGAGTTATTTTTTACTTTCTCAGGTGAAAATTCCTAGTTAACGGTAGCTGAAGGTCAGACCCACAACAATGAAAAATTCTTTGTAATATGTAAAACTACTGTAACTAAATTAATATATTCTCAATGCAAATATAAATTGATTTATGTCTACTTTGTCTCTAGTATTTAAATGTGGAATATTATTCTTAAGAAATATAGAGATATACTTTACAAGTATAGTTACTTTTTGTATTGATGTGTTTGATTCTGGCTTGTTTTTCTTAAAAAAATAATTTTACCCTATTGGGAACTATATTATTTTATGAGCTAGATTCTTCACGTACTTAGTTCTCATGAAATTATACCTGTGCCTCAAAATATGTTTAAAAACAAAATTCCTGAAATGCTATGGGTACTTGAAATAACTTTTAAAAAATGACTTTTAATTTACTTTACTGTAACACATTGACTATTATTATTATTATTATTATTAGATTTTATTTATTTATTTATTTTTAGAGAGCAGGGAAAGGAGGGAGAAAAAGAGGGAAAGAAACATCGACCAGTTGTCTCTCGCAGGCCCCCAGCTAGGGACCCGTCTGGCAACCCAGGCATGTGCCCTGACAGGGATTCGAAGTGGGGACCTTTTGGTCCGCAGGCCAGCAGTCAATCCACACCAGCCAAGACTGATTGATTATTCAGCGGTGCATGTAAAATACCTATGTGAAAACTATAGTTCTACTGTATCCTAAATATCCTAATATATAAATGGAATATTCATTTAATAGTTATCTTCTTACTCTGTAAGTGTTTCTGAATCTAATTGAATGTTCAGGCTTCATAAAGCAGCTGCCAGGGAAGTGTTTTCAAATCCTGAACTTTGGGGGCCGGGGGTCCTGGAATAAATAAGGTTTTTGGGTCATTTTATTCACTAGCACAGTATGAAAGATCAGCTCCACGTGTCTAATGACAGCCAGCCACCAGGTGGCGATCTTAAACACTGCCGAAGACTAGTTAGTGGTGGGTTCTGAATTGGCCGCCCAAATTCAGGAACGTATGTCTATGTGTAGTAAGTAACAGAACTACCTTCCTTACCCATTAAAGGAGATTGTTCTTGTCACACTTTCATTTCTTAAAGAGTTTAGGAAAATATGAGAAGAGTAACAGTTTTAAATTAAAGAATTTAAAGCTTGTTTTCTCTTAATTAAGAAAATACACCTGACTGTGTCCCCCCTCCTTGTTTTGGTTAAATTAAGGGAAACGTGTATGGGCCCGTTGCCTTGTGTCAGCCGCAGCAGCATCTACACCACTAGCAGTTACATTTTCTATCATGTTCATGTCCTAAAACGTGGCTCAACATCTGTAAAGGGAATTTAAAATGGGCACTACACATGCTTTTCCCATATTTACTTCGAGTTAAACAATTTTATTACATTTATTGAGGTGACATTGATTAATAAATTACATAGGTTTCAAGTGCACATTTCTATGACACATGATCTGTATGTATATTCCGTTGTGTGCCTGCTGCAAAAGTCAAATCATTTTCTGTCACCTTGTATGTGACCCCTTTTACCATTTGCTAACCACGTCCCCACTCCCCTTCCCTCCCGTTTTGAAAACGAATTGATCATAGTTTTTGAAGAATTGGCTAAAATGATCATTTTTCAAATGATTATCTTTTTTTAAAAGATTTTATTTATTTATTTTTAGAGAGAGGATAAGTGAGGGAGAAGGAGAGGAAGAGCAACATCAACATGTGGTTGCCTCTCGCACCCCTTCACTGGGGACCTGGCCCGCAACCCAGGCATATGTCCCTACTGGGAATCGAACCTGTGACCTTTTGGTTCACAGGCCCGCGCTCAGTCCGCTGAGTTACACCAGCCAGGGCTTAACACTTATCTTTGATATTAAATCTTATATGATGTTCCCCACCGGCTGCTCTGAAAAGCCACCTGTGCTTGCTTACACCTCGGGAGCGCTTGTTTTCTCTTTAATCCACCGTGTCGGGTCGCTGGCGCCCCCACCAGGTCAGCCGTGGCGTGGACAGCTGCTCCGAGATCACCACCATGGGCTTAGCAGAAGGAAGTTGTGGAGGCAGAGAATGGAAGAGAGGCACCTGCTAACAGGAACGTGGCTACGGACAATGGGAAGCAGCAGGTTGACAGTGCGGCAGGTGAAGAAGAGGAAAAAGGGGAGGAGAGGCAGGTAATGTTGAGGGAGAGGATGGAGATGAAGATGAGGAGGCTGAGGCAGTTACGGGCAAGGGACAACTGAAGATGGGTGAGGATGTCAGCATTGCCACCAAGGAGCAGAAGACTGATGAGGATGACTAGACAGCAAAATGGAACAGTTAAACTTTTAAAAAAAAGCCGCTGTGGCCGGTTCACCCTCTTCCTGTGTGTCAGAATCTGCGGGGGTCGCCTTGGTCACCCTGGTCACCCCGGCGCAGAGTTCCGCCCGCCGCCAGCAACTCCCCGCACAGATGAAACATGCTCTCCACCCCGCAGCCAAAACCACAGCGAGAGTTTGCACCCGGAGAGGAAAAAAGAAGCAAGGCTTCCAAGGCCCTGCTTTTTTTCTTAAAAGTACTCTAGAAAGGGAAATTGTATTTTTTATGTGCATTTTCTATTTTTGTACATATTATTAGGGATCAGCCATTTTTAATGTTCTTGGGGTGACCAGACCAGCCTTTGGAGCGGGCTCTGTCCTACCTCTGACATTACTTGTCATGTGATCATGTTCATTTTAATCTTAAGAAAGAAAAAAAAAACCTTGTTAAAGAAGAAGCATTAACAACAATGAAACAATCTTATTCCGATCATTCCAGTTACTTTTTTGTGTTTGTACTTAGCTGTACAATAAGTAGTTGGTTTGTATGAGATGGTTAAAGAGGCCAAAGATAAAAGGTTTCTGGTTTTTTTTTTTATGAAGTTGCTGTTTATTTAGGCCTGTTTGATTTATGTGTGAAACAATGTTGTAGAACAAGAAACTGGAATTTCAATTTGCTGACTTGTTCCAACAACAAAATCTTGTACTACATATTGAATTAATAGATCCTTAATATCTTTAGAGAAACATGATCTTTGTTGAAATGTAGATCAACCTAGATATCCTTCTGTACTTTGTTTCTGTGTATATAAACATATACTCAAATAAAGTTTTATCCTTTGTAAAACATAAAAATTTGATCATAAACATGTAATTCTACAACTTGCATTTTTTAACAACGTACTGATGTCTATTGAGGGAACTCATAGTTCTCATTCCTTGTGTCTTCATAATATTTCATGGGAATCAGGCATTCTGTTTATTTACTTTAAAGTTGTTTTCTGGTTTTGTTGATTTGAACAGTCAGTAAACATGCTTGACTGTATCTTTATATTTTGTTGCTTTTATTTTTGTAAAAGTAGATACCCAAAGGTGCATTGCCGCACGAAGTATATTTTTTAAATTTTTAAAAAAGATATTATTTATTTAGAGAGGAAGATAGGGAGAAAGAGGAGAGAAACGTTGATGTGAAAGAGACATCGATCGGCTACTTCTCAAACATGCCCCAACCAGGGACCAGGTTGGCAACCCAGGCATGTCCCCTGACGGGGAATCCCAGCCTGCTGATCCATGCCTGCCAGGGCACAAAGGATATCCTTAAAAATTAAAAATATACATTCTCTCTAGCTTACTCTCCAAAAAGTTTTGAGCAAACTTACGTCCCTACTAGAAAGTATGAGGATATCTGTGTCATCCTATCTTTACCAGTTTTAAATGTTAATTAAATTTTTTTTTTAAATAAAGGGGTTGGGAAGAAACAACAGCAGGTGACATGATATGTCTGTGGCCTTGATGATGGTGTTGGTTTCACAGGTGTATGTGTGTCCCCAAACTCACTAAGTCTGTGTATTAAATAGGGACGGCTCTCGACATAGTGTGGTTTATTAATACAGTTACTGGTAGAGTTCAATAAGTTGGTATAAATATAGCAATGATAAAAAGGCAAACTCTTTAGATGAAAACATCTTTGGATCTTTCCTGAAATTAAGTGAAAGGGCTAAATTTAGCCTAATATGTTGTTGAAAATATATATACTCTTAAGGTATAGGCATACACAGACACATTAACAAATTCATCCACATATTCTTAGGGTGTGCTGGGCATTGAACTGATGTTATGGAAAGGTTTATGTGTATGTTACTTCCGAGTTCTGTTGTGCTGTAGCCCCTGTATAAGTTGTAGTTATTAGCTTGGAAGATTAAGCAACTTAGAAGACAGCGATTGGCCGTACCCATAAAAGCAACTTAGAAGAGTTCATCTGTGCAAAGCACAGTGACCTAAATCAGATACACACTCACTGTCCGTGGAATCTTCCGGGACTTCCTGAATTACATGATCAAAAACAAGGCATTTTTATATCACTATGGAAAGATTTCGCCTGGAGAAGAAGTTACTTGTATGTACCTAGTTGTGATCTTGTGCTTTATTTGCCAAGAAGTTTGACTCTTGCAGAGTTTAGTAGTGAAGCTTGAAGAAATGTCAGGCTTATTAGCACTGGCTTAGAATAGTATCATCCGCTGTGTCCTTGGCTGTGGAAGTCATTTGCTGAAAAGACTAAATCCTTGTATAAAGTTAGCAGTGTTTGTAGCATCTTCATTATTCTATAAAAATAGGTTTCTGATTAGTTACTGTTGTTTGAGTGAGGCTTTAAAAATTCTATTTGGCTAAGATACTAGGAAAGAAATTGTTGTCTTAGTGGCTAAGTGTGTTTTGAGACTAAAAAGAATCCTGTAACTAAAATTAATCTACATGTTAATAATTTATGGGAGGTGTTACTTTTGAGCTACAGCTATATGTCTTATATAATGAGGCATTAATCTGTGATAGGAGCCTTCTGCTGTTTTAATGGTCGATTTTTTTAAGCCTCACGTGCCAAAAAGGATATTAAAATAAGTTTATGATTCTATTGTTAATCGTTTAACACTTTCTTTCTCCCCTAATATTATTCCTTTGGAACATTAAATTATCATTTTGATCATTTTACCAAGAAAATAGAAATTATGGATTTTGCTTTCCAGACAGGATAAATGACTGAGAAGAATTAGCAAAATGCAGTATGTAGTTCTAAAATCTGTTTCAGGCGTAGAAACTAAGTGTGTTTCATTTCGCTGAGAATTCTCACTTCTGAATTGAATTTTGATTTTATTAACTCTTGATGTTGGGCTTTTTTCTGTTTATAAACTGAGTTACCAAATTTAAAAATACTGAGTGCTTTTCTGTGTTTGAGCTTTAATTGTGTTCATAAGGAGTCCTTGAGAGGATCCAACATATAGATTTTTAGCAGAATGTCGTCTTTCGAAACATGCTCAACATTCAACAAGTGTTTATTAGAGAACTTACCAAGGGCCAGTCTTGATGCTGAAGATACACTGGTGAACAAAACAGGCATAATTCGTTTCTTGGAACTTACTGTTCAGACTGGGAGACAGTTAAGGAAGTACTTACATAAATAGGTAATTACAAGTTTTAATAAGTACTGTGAAAACATTACTGTGTGTTCTCAGCATGAATTACGGTGGCCTTGGTTTGTTGTCTAGTGTTAAAAAACCCATGTAGCTGGGACTTTAGAGACCTGGCTTTTAATTTTAGTTCTTTCGTCAACTAACAGTGTATGTCTTGAGCAGGTCGCTTGTGTGTGTGTGTGCTTGGGCATCCTCGTTTTATATATGTGTGTGTGTGTCTGTCTATCTGTCTATGTGTCTATCTATTCATCCTGTATCTATAAAATGAGAAAACTGAATTGGAAAAGTAAAACATATCTGCACCTGTGAGTTTGTGAGGTCTAATTTATTCATTCGGAGTGGAAAGGAAAATTCATTTATGTCTGGATTTCTTATGGAGAGCTGCGTCTTACCTGTAAATTCAGTGATAAACTGGACATTTGATTAAGTTACAGTGTTTCATCCACTGATGTATTCCCGGTACGGGGAATAATGCTTGGTACATAGTATGTACTCAGTAAGTATTTGTGGAGTGAATGGATAACTTCCTTAATGACCAGTCTTTAAGGAAATGAGACTTTTTTCATGGTCCATTGAATTCATGGGGAACATGGTTATTTTCCAGGGGAAGAATAGGCAAACAGATCATGTTGCTGAGGGATTTCCTGGCTCTCTCCTGTTGATTTTCAGTAGAAATGTGCAGCAGAACCCTGAAAATACCAAGCTAATGGTAACCCCATGCTGGCCGGAGATGGGGAATCTTGACAAGACACCTCTTGGACCTGCTCTTCCTGAAAAACATCTACTGGATTTTTTTTTCTTTTGTGTGCTTTTCTATACTAAAATGTATAGAAAATGTATAGTTTTCTTTAAAGAAAGCCCATTTTGGTAATAGGTTTTGTCTTCATTTCTGTTAATAAACTTACATACTTGATAATCCTAAAATAAGTTATTCCTATATTTTTTTTGCCATGTATGTGTACTGAATTAGAACTCGGAGTGAATGCATCAATCTCCTCAGAGAACCAGTAATATTTGCGATTTATAATTTCAGGTAGAACCTTGATGAGACTTTCCATTGTCCGTGACTCCCGTGCCTTGTGATGAAGCATCTGACAATAAATGTGTCACTAACAGTCCTGGCCATTGCCCATTTTTATACCTCATACTTGGAGTTCTCTGCTCTTTCATTCTTTGATTTTTTTCAACTTTGAAACTTTCTTAACACTTCAGTTTTCTTTAGCTTTAACTATGATATTAAAACATTTTATTGTTTATGTTATTGCAGTTGTCCTAATTTTCCCCCTTTGCCTCCTCCACCCAGCCCTCTCCTTACTTCCGTAATCAGTCCCTGCATTGTCATCCACGTCCTTGAGTCCTTCATATGTATGTTCTTGGACTAACCCCTTCAGCATCCTTCAGTCAGTCCCCACCTCCCCCGAACACTCTTACAGCTGTCAGTCTGTTCCATGATTCTGTGCCTCTGGCTGTCTTTTGCTCATTCATTTTGTTCATTAGGTTCCTCTTATAAGTAAGATCATGTGGCATTTAAAAGAAAAGTTTCTGAAGCTTTTTGTTCCAGTGTCCGAATCAATCCTGTTCCCACTGTGTCTGGTGATAAGAGTGTTTTTTCACAAGGCCTTTACATTTTTTTCTGTGGGAGTCACATGATTGCCCACATTTAAAATTTGCGATAATTTTCCATCTACCCTTTACATCCCTTCAGCTTATTTTAGAGTGAATATGTGGATCCAAAAATGCCAAGGGAGTTCTTTAGAAACTGTGAATATTATTCTTTGGCTTTTCACTGTAGGAGACAGTAGTCATTGATGATTTCTCTTTGTAGCTGGATTAGAAGGGATTATTTGCCTTACTCTTGAGCTTTTTGCCCATAAATTGAAGCTTTCTAATAATTCAGTTCCACTCTTGGTGGTAAGGTGCAAGTAGAGTTGGGAATTAGTGTTCTTTGGAGGAAGCTTGTATTTTGGGGGGGACAACATTGTTATTTGTATATACCTTGATAGGTTGCCGTAAGCATCTTGGGTAAAATATTCTGACAGACATGTCAGCTTTTAGAACACTATAGATTTGGGGTTGTTTGTATTAGTGAAAGTGTGTAGTAACTTTCAGTATCTTCTTGTGCATTGGAATGTACATTTTTTCCTGAAGGGTTAAAACAATGTAAGTGAAATGGGAGTGGTCCCAGGAAGACCTAACTATTAAAATGATTAAGGGCGTGAAGCAGCCTCAAAGAGAAATTTAAGTATGTGAGACTTAAGTCTTCAATGCAATCCAAAGATATTTTCAAAGTTTGGTGTGCACCAAAATCACATACAATGGCTATTAAAAATACGGATGCTTGGGCTCCACATCTTAACTACTGGACCAGTATCTCTAGCATAGGGCAAAGGAAGCTGAGTTAACAAACTCTCTAGGTGCGTCTGAATGTAATATATCAACATCTCTTAAAGTAATGTAGTTTTCAGTCCTTAGGAAAGTTAGTTGCAGGATCTTGGCATTCCATCCTAGATACTTATATATGCACTTCCGGTATAAATCTCTTATACAACCGTAATGCTATTTTGGGATACATTTTAAATCTTCACATAGGTTTTAAGTAGGTAATTCATAGGTGTTTGTTTCTGCACGTGTAAGACTTTTTTTTATCTAGTTTTAAAGTTATATGGTAGATGAGAAAGCATTTTTTATAGAAAAATGGAATAGTTTCCTTATTGAGATTCGGTAAAAATGTGGGCATCCTCTGTGGGTTATGTCCTAGGGCTTGGTCTTTTCTCATGGTATCTCAGCACACACAGGTCTTTCAGGTGGCATTAAACTCTTATTTGTATTTGAAGCGAAGATAGATGGGTGAAGCGGCTTTCAAAAGATGGCATCCTTAAGTCTACCTCTGTATTTACATGGTTAAATAACAAATCCAGGGGTCTACCTCTACTGCTGCGGGTCATTTTTCTATTTTTCGTATGTCCTTCCCGTGTTTCATTGTGGAAATTTAAATATTCCTATTCTGGGGACTTGCTTACATAAAAAGTAGCATGCTGTAGATGTGGTTCTTGACCTTGTATGTTATTTCATTTGTGGTAGGTGGTAGATGTTTTATGCCAGTGCGTGGAAAACGGCCGTGTTTTCTTCGGTAGTTTGGTGTCCCGTTGGGTCGTCATTCCTCTAGTAAGGGGTCCGTGGGTTGTTTCTGGTCTTTCCCTGGTACATAAGCTGCGATAAATAACCTTGCACATGTGTTGTCTCACGTACAGAGAATTTACACCTTCTCTATGGTGATGTATGGATAATTCTTAAGTCTGTTGTCTTCTTTGTTATATCTTAAATATCTTTTAAATTTTTAAATTTTTTATTATTTTTTAATCCTTACCCAAGAATATATTTATTGATTTTAGAGAGAGGAGAAGGGAAGGGGAGAGAGGGAAGAGGGGGAAGGAGAGAGG
The DNA here is from genome assembly GCA_007922815.1 of Macrotus californicus. NCBI lineage: Eukaryota > Metazoa > Chordata > Mammalia > Chiroptera > Phyllostomidae > Macrotus > Macrotus californicus. The sequence goes on from VMDR010009341.1 coordinate 16,856, forward strand.
GAGAGAGATAGGGAGGAAGAAGGGGAGAGGGGGAGAGGGAGAGAGAGAGAGAGAGAGGGAGAGAAAGAGAAAGAAAAAGAAACACTGATGTGAGAGAGGAACATTGATCAATTGCCTCTGTTTACACGCCCTGACCAGGGATTGAACCCACAACCTAGGTATGTTCCCTGATTGGGGATCGAACCCACAACCTCTTGGTGTATGGGGTGATGCTTCAACCAACTGAGCCACCAGGCCAGGGCAGATAAGATACCTTATAAGTAGAAACTTGAAACCAAGGATAAAATAATTTGGTTAAGATTAGAGTGATCAGTCTTGTGTTTATATACTTTAGGTGCTCTTTCATTCTTTCGTGTGTTTGAGTTTTCCCAGTACCTTGGCTTTATTTCATTTTAGGTACGTTTTATAAGCACTGGCTTGGATTCACTCCCTTATCTGAAGTTGAGAACGGAAACATTTGGGTGTCAGGGGTTGTCTGTGATGTTGCTATTATTAGTTTCCCACTATATTCTTGGAGTTAAAAAAGGAGGTCGAGATTTTTTTCCTAGATGCAGATTTAGAAGTAACTGACCTATTAGATTAAATTTGAATTTATTCTTTTAAAAAATATTAAAAGTAAAACATTTGTTGTAACACAAAGTTGGACACTACGTGGTTGTCCGCTTGTGCTCTTGCCTACTGCTTTCCCAGTCATCACGGTGGCAGTGTTAACAGTTTGACATTCAGCCTTCAGAGTGTTTAATGTTACATATGTGTTTGGACATACAGTACTTTTAAAAATCAAAAATTTACTATATATAGTGTATTAACTTTATATTTAGAAATAGGGCTTAAAGCATTACACAGAAATGATAGGATTTAAAATGCAGCATGTTTGTTTCAGAAATGTCTTGCTCCCTTGAAACATCAGTGGCCTCATTCGAAGAGATTGTCAGTGTGTCGTGCTGTGCACCCTACATACTCTGCTGAATTACGTGTAGAATGTCAGGATGGCCAAGTTGTGGGTCCTACTTAATATTCACATTTGTCGCAGACTGCCTTTCTGATTCATGTTTCATAGTCATTGAAAAGCTAAGTTTTTAGGAGAAGAGAGAAAAGATGCTTCTCCCCCATGCCCCTCTTTACAGTTCTAATGATGTAAAAATTTAGACTTTAAAGTTTTAACTTTTGTTTGTTCTACAAGTTGCACATGAACACATTCTCATTGAAAACTAATAATAACAGCATAGTACTATTCTCACTTGGCTTTACGTTAAATGACTTAAGGTCATAGGTAGCGTCTAATGGGAGAAGCTGGATGGACCGTAAGAGGATGTGCTGATGGACAGACAGCCTTTTTATTTTAATGCGCCTTTTTTATACATATTGGACTTTTTTTTTATGATAGATGTTTAGAGGTCAAAGAGTGTTTGTTTTAAATAAGTAAGTATTGTGAGATTGCCCACTTTAAGCTGTTTTTGAGTATTAACACGTTAGTACATCTAAGCATGTAAGTATACCTGCATAGAAATAAAAGGTTTTGTTGTTGTTGAGGGGTGAGAGACAAGTGCATTGTCTTGTTTTCTATCTTGGCGATTGATTGTTCTTGCTATGTGAAAGTTTAGAATGGGAGCAGTTAATCCCTTTTAAAATACACAGCATGCTGCCTCTGGGGATAACACAGCTTCTGCCCTTTTAATTTAGGAGACAGCTCGTCTTTGGTACCTGTGGATGTTCAGGGGCTAAATGGTATTAAGTCACGGGAGGAAAGCTCAGTAAAGATTTTAGAGTATCGCACTCTTAGTGGAGGGTAATTATTAATTATCCATTCTTGTAATGTTTTGTAGGTTTTTATTCCCTATTTTTTAAAAAAGATTTATTTTTAGACGGGAAGGGAGGGAGAAAGAGATGGAGAGAAGCAATTGATGTGAGGGAGAAACATCCATTGGTTGTGTCTCTCAGGCACCCAGATAGGGGACTAAACCTGCAACCCAGGCATGTGCCCTGACCGGGAATCAAACCACTGACCTTCTGCTTTGTCCGACTACCTGAGCCACACTGGTCAGGGCTGTTTGTTTCCTGTTTTCAGCCTTTCCTCGTTTCTGTGATGTATGATTGCCATCGGGCAGTTCAGTTAACCTACGTACTGTTTTCTGTCTTCTTTCTTAATCACTCACTGTGTCACATGGTTGCCATGGCCTGCTTCCTACTTTAAATGTGGTGCCTTAGCAAGTCCTTTTTTTTCCCTCTGAATTTCCTGTAGTAAGTTGAACAACAATCATTTAGAGTCATGTACAAGTACCACTTGATAACCAAATGTATTTGATTCTATAGTTTGGGTATGTAACCTTCAAGAAGTAAGTTTGGATATCAAGAGATTTATGTTCTCTAATAATACTGAGTCTGGTTCTGAGTTTTACGTATCAAATAGTGAGCGTTTGGATGGCAGGGAATTCATTTAAAATGTAACCAAATGGATTCAGTTCCTGAGTTTAAAGATGAGAGAATCTGGATACTGAGAGTTTGGATAGCAGGGAACGATTGTGTATGAATCTAGTTTGTATACACTGAGAAAGGCTGTATGCAAAAGAACAGAACTGTAGACCAAAAATGGGAAGAGACTTTAAAAGACCACTTTACCCCATCTCCTGTTTGACCCTTTCTACAACACCTGGTTCTCCAGTTGCTGAACGTTGAGAGGGGTCAGAAGCTAACTACCTACATTGTGTGTCACTCTGGTCTGGTGCCCTCAGTGCTGGAGGAGATGCGGGGAATGAGAGGAACCACAGAGAAAACGGGATGGTCGAAAGCTTGCCTTGCAAAATTAAAAAAAGACTGTAATTGGATGGGTAGAAAAGTAACTTTGTTCTAGAAGAATGGTGTTCAGCGGAATATGAACAGTGTTACAATTGATGTTAGTATTATTTAATTCTCTCATCTCCAGTTGTCTCTGTTGTCTTCAATGCTACCAGTTAAAGTGTAAGGACCTTCCGAGAGAACAAATTAGGTGACTTCTTTTCCTTCTTGAAAGCTGTGTTTTTCCTCTCCTGCTTTGGAAAGTTTGTAGTACTTTGCTTCCATCTGAGCCAGGACATTGCCCTTTTCCTTTTCCCCGTCCTTTTGCCTGCTCTACAGGTCATCTACCCCTTCACAAAGTCCCAGCCCCTTTCTACTCCTCTCTGGTTCGTTAGCCTCTTCCTGGGCCGTCCTTCTCCTGCATTCATCTTTTGCTTTGATTTGCTGACCGAGGCATTGTAGGATGGGAACTCTGGTGGGAACTGCTTGCTGAATGAGGTTCTGTACTTTAGGTGCCTCTCTGTGTGCTGCACACACTATACAGACTCTAGGAGCTGATTGTTACTGCCTGTGAAGTTCAGATAGGCCTGCAGCTCTTCCTCAGCCTTTGTATATCTTTTAAAAGCTTGGATGTCCTCCAGTGTCTCTCAGCCCTGGGCTTGGCTGAGGATAGCAGCATCCCACTGTTCCCTGCTCCCGGTGTACTACCCGCTAGTCTTTGTCATGTGAAATGGAGTAGACTTTCCAGAGCAATTGGAAGTGGTGGCGGTGTCCTCCTTGTCACCCTTGCCCACCCAGTCTGGGTGCATCCGTTGGAACACCTTGTGGAGCTTCAAAGCTTCACGGCGACCTGCAAGGTTGAAGGTTGGGGAGGTTGAGTATTTCCTTGCCCGGCTCCAGCAGACCCATGCTGGGCAAGGGTACAGAGTATACCACAACTGAAAATGAAGACTTTTTCAGTGAAGGGAATTTGTTCATCTGCCTCTATCTATGGCATAGAATCTTGTGCATAATAATTATGTAACAGTTTATGGTGATTATAATGCTTCTTTGGAAGTTAAATTAGAAGTTGAGAAGGGAAGTTTTATTCTCTTAGAAGTAATCTGTGCCATATTTTACCATAAATATATTTAGCCCTTGTTGAGCTGAAGAAGGGGACAGAATTATGAAGGAAGACTTACAACTTAAAGCTAGACTCTCCTTACGGGTTAACTTTCAGCGTGGCTTTTACTTTGTATAAATAAAAAGTTCTTATAACTTTGATTGGGTCTTGGTTAATTTGTCAGTGACAAGTGGTACTACATGTTAAGTCTATAGACTCATTTTTGACAATTTTATATTTAACCATAATCCAGTCTATTATAGCTCAGTTAAATGTTTCCTTTTAATTAGAGGACCAAAGAGCAAAGAATAAAAAGTAAAGCATTCTATATTGATTATCTAAGGGTCCCCCTCACCCCAGATGTTCTTTAATTTCTGATCTGGAGGGTCTTTCTGTTGAACTGAATATATGTACCAGTTACTTAGTAACTTCCATCTTTGCGATCTCAGTTCTTACCGTGAGGTTTTGGAATGGTCTTCCATGGATTAAAAAACAGCATGTAAGCATACTTTAAAATGAGTGCAGTTAGCTGTAATAAAAATTTAGTTCTTTAATGGGAAGGCAGCCTTATATGTTTTGGGGCTATCTCAAATAATGCACCTAGTAGTAGGTTCTCCTTATATATTAATTTATGAGCCAATGCAAATGATTTCTTTGTAGGGTCCTGATGAAGAAGCTGTTGTGGATCTTGGTAAAACCAGTTCAACTGTGAACACCAAGTTTGAAAAAGAAGAACTAGAAAGTAAGTTTGTTTACCATCACTCATGCTTAGCAGGGTAATTTACTAATGAATGTTAGTGTCCTTGAAGATTTGCCTACTATTTGTTGAGGTATTTTTTGTTGTTGTGAGGTAGAGCATACCCCAAAAGTGGTGTTCAATTATACTTTCTAAATATAACTTGAAGGTTAATTCAGCAAACATTCATGTAACCACTACCTATATCTGCAAATAGAACGTGCTCTGATTACTAACTCTTTGTCGAAAGTAGACATAACATAGATTATATAACACAACGCAGACTTCGCAATGGTTACCATTAGTTAACTTTGAGAATTGAAGTGCCACAAGTTACAAAATCAGTTAACACTTTTTTGTTTTCATTTCTAGCAGGTTGGGTAATTTGTATTATGAGTGCCAGACTAATAAAGGCCACAGTTATCACTAGTTGTCATCTAAATACTCATTTTATAGGCCTGTTCCATTAACCTTTTAAAAGGCTATAATAACCTCAACATGGACTTGTGGTGCAGACGGACTGTTTGCCGATCTTTCTTCCCTGAGCAGAAGAATGTGGTTGAGATACACAGAAGAGTTGCAAAGATAGTACAGAGTGTGCCCTGTGTGTCTTTTGCCCGGCTTTTTCTGTTCACATTTTATGTGACCATCCTAAAGTTTATGAAAGCGAAGAAATGAACCTTGGTAATGGTTCTCTGAACTAAACTCCAGATTTTATTCAGATTCGCCGGTTTTTGCAGTGATGTGCTCTTTGTGTCCCAAGGTCCAGATGAACGGTTCACGGTCCAGTAGTCCATTCAGTTGTCGCGTCTCCTTAGTCTCCTCTGGTTTCTCACAGTTCCTCCATCACTCCTTGTGTTTCATGGCCTTGATCTTTTGAAGACGAGTGGTTTGAATACTTTGTAGAATGTCTCGAAGTTTGGGTTTGTCTAATGTTACCATATTAATAGACCAAGATTATGGATGTTTGGGGAACATACCACAGAAGTGACTGGCTATTCTCAGCGTATCATATCTGTGGACATATGATATCAACATGACTTACTGTTGATGATGTTAACCTTGAACACTTGGTCAAGGTGATGTTCATGGCAAATGTTTTGGTAGACTTATTTTGGGGGCTTTTTGAGAACACATTGTTAAATTGAACTCTCCTGTGAAAACTAATATCATGGGGGCCACTAATCTGTGGATTGTAAGAAGGAGAGGGGAAGAGACACAAGTGTTCTCCACATTTACTTTCTGAGATTAAAAATAAAAGAAACTGTCTTTTACATTTGACTTTTGAAGTCTAGACTTATTAGGGCTTCTAGAAAGAGCCTCAGTTACCTCTAGAAGTTTGTGGTTAGATTCTGGGAATTACAGGGACTGTGGAAGTTAAAATTTTAGCAGTAATTTCATTAATTCAAATGTATGGAGATAATATTTAATCCATCACTTACCATTTAATGTCATCTCTCGGACATATGTGACCGAGACCATAAAGAGAGGCACTTGACTATATTTCTTGGCTTCCTTCAGTTACCCTGAAGCCCCTTAACTTTGCATACTTTGTATATATGTAGATTTTAGTATCAAGCTTGAGAGAGAGGTTAAGTTTATTTCAGAGTTTGACTAAATAGGCCTTTGATGATAAAAAGTAAAGGTGAAAGAAAAATTATGAGAGAACATTTAGGGAGCAATAATAAAAACCGGGGGGAAAAAAACCTCACGTGGCCTGATCTTTCAGTCTGTGGAGTTTAACAAATTTTTATTTATTTTATCTGAACTGCACACTCATGAATAAATTATTTGTTTAATTCTAAATTACTAACTCGTAAAATTCATTTTTGTCTTGGTGCGTTGGGGCTTGCGTGCCAAAACCCATTAGTGCTAATTGGGGTAACGACGTTGTGATTTCCAGTGCTCAGGGATGAGAGCGCAACCCTTAATTTCTACTTTTCTTTGGTGTTCACAAGAAAGTGGTCTCACTAAAATGAAATTGTAAGCCCACTGAATTTTGTTACAACTTTTGTTCACTTTTCGTGAGATATACTTTACGTAACATAAAATTCACCAGTTTAAAGCATATAATTCATTGTGTTTTAGTATGTATACTATGTTGTGCGTAACCCATGCTCGAACTCCAGAACTTTTCCATCATTCCATAAAGACACCCTTTATAATTGGTTTTTGAATTTGGGATTTTCTGGTAAAATATACTTTCAAATAATTGATCCTGAATTTTTATAGTTCTTCATCTAGTGCTTACCATGAACTAGGTAGAGGGGTGGGTACTGGCAGATGTTTAGATGATTTTAGTTTAGTATGTTTTTATAGGTCTCGTGTCTTTTAGTTGAATAGGTGATTATTTACTGTATTGACATGGATGCTTTGGCAACTAAACAAGAAGTCTGAGTGCATCACCTTTCTGCAGCCTTAGCTGGGAGCACGGGTGTCGGGCAGTGGAAACGCTTTGCTGCTCTGTGCATGTTGTGAATGACTGTAAAATCCCCGTGAATTTGGGGTTCCAGATAAATTTGATCGAGTGGCAAATTTGCAAATTACAGAATCCACGAGTAATCGGGATTGACTGTACTTGTAAATCTTATCTAAAGAGGAAGACCTTGAATTTCTGGTAGTTACTGTCTGACCGTCTCACGGAATTTGTTAGGAAAGGAATGACATCACCGTTCATATTTCAGCAGATCACTTTTTTATGTTGCTTTTTATACATAAAGGCAAAAAGCAGCCCTGTGCCAGATGGTTTTTGCCTAGTTGTAAATTAGTTAAATTTGCTGTCCATGATTCCTGTCACTCAACCCAGCTGAGATAGGAACCTCATTAAAATTATTTAAGAAATCAATTTCATGTGTCTCGGTAGTTGACGCAGTGCTGCTAGCGGTCTTGGTCCCTGGCTCAGTTTTATGTAGCGGGCGAGAACAGAGATTGCTTTTCGTCACCACTTTGTTGGTCAGAGTACAAACGCAAACAGCAGCAGTAGCTTTTTGTGTCCGAAAATTATATCATAACCTTCCAATATTGCTTTGTTTTCCCAATCTGATCATTTCTACTTTTTAATTAGAGTATTTGGAACATTTACATTTACTGTAGCCCTCAGGAATTTAGACTTTGATGATTTGAGATTTTCAAAACTTTTAGGAAATTAGTAAAAATTTATAAATACCCCAGTATAAAGTATTTAATTATCATTAAAGCATATCTCTTAAGAGCTTTGACTCACTGGGATTGGCCATAAATGTAAATGGAATAAATTCATGTCCACATAGTATGATTTTAGGAGGGCCAAGCTCTGTTTTTCAAAATATCATTCTAGACTTGCCAACTAATGCGTATGCAAGCAACCGTGTAGCTGGTGTATGTATCAGTCCATGGTGTTAGCCCTGGCTGTAGCATTTTGTGTAGGGCTCTATAAAATAAGGGAAGTAGCAGGAGACTAGCTTTTCTAATTATGTGAATTTATCTGTAATTTTCTTTGATCAGAGTAAGCTGTGGCATGCTTTTGTGCATATCACTTCTTTCCCCTTTGGAAAACCAGTAATATGTTTCTGAACCTTTTGCTAGGTCATCGAGCTGTATATATTGGTGTTCACGTCCCATTTAGTAAAGAGAGTCGTCGACGTCATCGGCATCGTGGACACAAGCATCACCACCGGAGAAGGAAAGATAAAGAATCAGATAAAGAAGATGGACGGGAATCTCCTTCTTATGGTAAAAGAAAACTGTACTTCTCCATCAATTAACAGTTAAAATAGAACGAGAGACATGGAAATAAGGGACAATCTGACAGGGATCAGAGGGGGAGGAGAGGGGAAAGAAGGTAAAGGGGCTAGTTGGGGAACATGGGTAAAGGGCCCCTGGTAGTGGACAGCAGGGTGGGGACTGACTGAGGGGGTTGGGCGGAGCAGGGGAGAGCGATGGGAGAAAATTGGGACAACTGCAATCAAACAACAGCAACCTAAAAAGTTAAAAAAATAAAATATAATTCTTTACTGGAAAGCATTTTTTAAAAAATATTGAATATTTTCCTTTAAAAAATGCATGTCTTCAGTAATTTAGACACATGTGCATGAAAGAATATCAACTGAAGTAAGAATATTTTTCCTACAAGAAAAAAAAATTATTTAGTTTTTAAAAGATTTTATTTATTTTTAGAGAGATGGGAAGGGAGGGAAGGAGAAAGAGAGGGAGGGAAACGTTGATGTGTGAGAGATAATACATCGACTGGTTGCCTGGCATATGCCCCCAACTGGGGGACCTGGCCTGCAACCCAGGCATGTGATGTGCCTGGACTGGGAATTGAACCGGCAACCCTTTGGTTCACAGGCCAGTGCTCAATCCACTGAGCCACACCAGCCATGGCAAGAAAAATATTTAGATTGTATGTTAAGATATACTTGCGATAAGTGACAAAAGTAAGGAGCTTTGTTTTCATTGTATTCCAGCCTTGGAATTGTAAAAGTTGAGTCTTGGCATTTAAAATTCAATGCAGTGAAATTTTATTTACCTTTTCTCTATTATGTGTTTTATTATTTACATAGGCAATAAACACATGTCTGGAATCCTGAGACTCCTGAAAGAGATTGAATATTTTATTTTATTTTAAACACTTTGGCCAGAAGATCTTACTCACTAAGCCGGATTACTCGGTTATCTAGGCGTGAGAGAGTGGTCTGGTTTGATAGCATGGTTTATAAAAGGACAGGCATTTTGTTTGAAAGCAGAGAAATGTAGAAGTACTAAAAGACAGAGGAAATCAGAAAAAAAAAAGCATACTGTAGAGGAAAGAGAATGTTATATGATGGTAGACGTTGATAGTGCTGATTTAAGTGGTGCTGAGAGGTGAGAAAGGCAAGAACCAGAAAAAAAAATAGCTGTGCAGCCTGAGAGGATGCTCAGACGCTGCACTAAGTTGCCATATAGGAGTCGCTGGTTTTTAGCACAGCGTGGACCCTCATGGCCCTGTTTACACCGTGGGTGCTGGGAAGCGTGTGCACATTCCAGCTCAACAAAACCCAAGGAGGAGAAACATGAAAAGGATCACACAAAGGCACATAAAACCAAACTGCTGAAACCAAAATATAACAACCCTAACTAAGTGTCTGTGCTTAGCAGCTTCAAAATACAAAAACTTAAAATTGGAAAACAAAAAGATGTAAATTCTCAATTACAGTTGGAGATTTCAATTCTTCTTTCTCAGTAATGGATACAAGTAAACAAACAAAAAACAAACCAATAATGATATAGAAGACCTGAATAGCACTCACTATTAGGTTGACATTCACATTTATTGCATAGTCTCCAATAATAGCAGAATAGACATTCTTTACAAGTGTAAATGTAACATTTACCAATTGAGATCATATTCTAGCCTATAAAACAAGTTTTAATGCATTTAAAAGGATTGAAGGATATGCTCTGACCACAATAGAATTAAACTAGAAAGATCTTAAGCAAAATCCCCAAATATTTAGAAATAAACAAGGTGTTTCTCAATAACTTAAAAGTTAAAGAAGCAATTGTTATGGAAATTAGGAAACACTTGGAACTCACGAAAACAGAAACAGTGTAGTCAATAACTGAGATAAAGTCTTGGCAGTATGAGGACATGCTTTGGATATGCACAGGTTTTATTTAGCATGGTAATGTGTAGACTGCCTACATAATTGAAATTCATTAAATGTAGCTAAAGCAGTGCTTAGAGAAAAAATGATAGCATTTAATCGTTATGCTAGAAAAGAAGAAGGATGTTAAATCAATGATTTCAGTTTCTAACTTAAGAAACCAAGGGGGGGTCCCTAGCTGGGTAGCTCAGCTGGTTAGAGCAGTGTCCTGATACACCAAGGTTGCAGGTTTGATCTCCTATCAGGGCACATACAAGAATCAACCAATGGATGCATAAAGTAGAACAGCAGATTGGTGTTTCTTCTTATGATTTGGAAAAAGGCAAGAGTGTCCTGTCCAGTCACTTCTATACATGGTACTAGAGAACCTAGCTAGTGTAATAAGGCAGGAAAGAAATTAAAGCCATACAGATTGCAAAGGAAGGAGTGAAATTGTTTTTATTCACAGACACGGGGTTATGTATATAGCAAATATGAAGCAATCTATGGAACTACAAAACTAAGTGAGTTTATTAGCAAGGTTGTAGGATACAAAATCAATTATATTTATACATGGTAGCAATGAACAATTAGAAATTAAAATTAAAAAGTACTACTTTCAGTAGCACCAACAATTTTACTTGGGGATAAATAAGGTTCAAAACTTTAAGAAGTTCCATCATTGTATGTTTTTGTCCTGCATTAGTCTTAAGAGTATACCTTCAATATGTAGACCGATGTCATATACATATTGGAAAAGTTTCAGATGTGTTTTTCTCTTGCCTTTCTCCCTGTTTATATTGTCCTCTTTCTGAAATTTTTTCTGTTCACCCTTCTTATTCTGTTCTCCGCATCTCTTAACCTTTTGTGTTTTTTGTCTTCTTATTTATCATTGATGCATTCTGTCTGATTTCCTTAGAGCTGTCTTTTCTTGTAATAATTCCTTTTTAATTTACTCTCTAAGCTGTTCTAATATCACTCTGTTGAAAGTTTGTTTCCTTAAGTGTCAGTTTTGAGTTTGACCTAACTTCTCCTGTTCTGCAGAATTTGAGTGTGTTTTTAATTGATGCTTGTGGTTGTTTGCTAGTTTATTTTGACTGTCCTGGAGTAGAATTTATGCAAATGTCCCTGGGGATCCTCTACCACATAGTTTACATTCAGATGCCACGAATGGGGTATTTGCTGCTTACAGGTGTCTGTCCCACCTCCCTCACCTCAGCTGATAAGTTTTGCGCCTCCGTGATAGTAGAAAAAGTCACTGTACCTCTAGCTTTGGGTTTTCCCATATTTTTTGGAACTTGGGGTTTTCTTTTTTCACTCCTAAACTTAGCTACATAGTAAATACATACTGTTTCATGTTCTTTATGATCCAACATTTCCACGTATTTTTAGTGAAGAGAAAGTCCTGTCTTTGAGCGTAGTGTTCCAGGTTTTTGGATGGTGCTTGTTCTTATGTGTTTGTTTTTATTACATCACAATTTTGGTTACAAAATTACTTAGTCTTGTTTATTATTTTTTTTTAAGATTTTATTTACTTAGTTTTTTTGTTTTTTTAGAGAGGGGAAGGGAGGGAGAAAGAGAGGGAGAGAAATATCAATATATGGTTGCCTCTCACATGGCCCCCACTGGGGACCTGCCCCGCAACCCAGGCATGTACCCTGACTGGGACTTGAACCAGCGATCCTTTGGTTTGCAGCCCGTGCTTAATCCACTGAGCTACACCAGCCAGGGTGTCTTGTTTATTTTTAACATGGAATTATTCTTTCTCACCTGTGGGTGTGATCTTTCTGTCATTTTTTTTTTTCTTGGATGGTTGCACCTGTTTCCTTCCAGAATTATAGTATTTTAAGAATAAAAGAGTTTTGATTATATATCTTTGACCAAAAGATTTCACCTTCAAAAACTGTGAATTTATCTTTGAATGAATTGAAAATTGTGAGTGCATTTAAATTCTTCTTTTGTCAAGACACACCATCCCAGAGGGTTCAGTTCATCCTGGGTACTGAAGATGACGACGAGGAGCACATTCCCCATGACCTCTTCACAGAAATGGATGAACTGTGCTACAGAGACGGAGAGGAGTATGAGTGGAAAGAGACTGCCAGGTAATAAACGCTGTCTCGGTGTTTTGCGTGATTGTGGCTTTACTTGATTTCTTTTCGTAATGGGAATATAAAACTGACGTTATAATTACAGATACACAGTGCTTTAAAACAATGAGCAGAGAATTTCCTCCTGTCTTGACCTTATCTTTGGTTTTTCTCTTTATTTTCAAAATTTGTTTCCATAAATATTCCTTACTACTTTAACTTAATGCAAAAGGAGTTGTGTTATAGATTTTCATAAGTCCTTAGTTACAGAAACAAATTTGAAAAATCAAAATCTTGTATATTTTGAGTTTAAAAGAAGATTAGAAGTGGAAACTGCAAAGTACCACAGTTTTGGGAGACTTATTATTGTGATAGCTTAGAACAGAAAGAGGAACCACGAAGATAACTTGTGACAAATAGGTAGTGTAGACCATAGCCTGCCTACCATATTTTGCCGTGTATAATGTGTTTCCATGTATAATGTGCAACCACATTTTTGGCCCAAACTTTTAGGAAAAAAAAATCTTTTGTTTCATGGTATATAGATACAGAATTAGTTCTACCCCTGTATAGTGTGCATTCTTACTTTCCCTCAAAAATTTGGGCAAAAAATATGTGTGTTATACATGGCAAAATACGGTAATTGTAAAAATGTGTTTGTAGCCAAATTTTGTTCCGGTGGTGATCTTTGTTTCTCTGGGAAAGAGCAACTTTACATTTATCATATTAAAATAAACCAATGAAAATGTCATTATTTATAAAATACTTCTGTACATTATACATTTCAGATGGCTAAAATTCGAAGAAGACGTTGAAGATGGTGGGGACCGGTGGAGTAAACCCTATGTGGCAACTCTGTCTTTGCACAGTCTTTTTGAACTAAGGAGTTGCATCCTAAATGGAACAGTCATGCTGGATATGCGAGCAAGCACTCTAGATGAAATAGCAGGTTATAGCAAATTGACGCTTTTACCTTTACGCCATACTGAAATTAGAGATACTTCAATAAGGGAAGGAAAGTAGAATTTTAGGTCATTGATTGAGCGACTATATTTTGAGCTTCCATTCAGTGTGGGGCAGTATGAAGAGTGGACATACGAATGACACTTTTTACCTCTGATAAGTTTGGCGTCTACAAGATTAGACATAACTACAGTATCAGGAAGAACGCGAGTAGAATCATAAGCCAGATGTGGGGTCAGTTTTCTGGAAAGGTGGAGGAAAGAGCTTTTTGTTTGTTTCTTTGTTTTCTGGACGAAGGTGTTTGGGGAAGATCTCTAGAATCCATTAGCTGTACAACTTACTTATAGAACTTTGAACACGTGGGCATGAGTAGCAGTTAATGTAAGAGAAAAGTGGTCTAAGGGGGATGAGGAGAAGGAAGGAAAGTCCAGAAAGTACAGACAGGTGTGATTTCGGGAAAGTCACTGTGAGTATACAGATTTCTTGAATAGTAATTGGATGCAGATTTGGAAACTAAATTAGAGATGGGTTGTGACAAGCCTTGAATGAATGGGATTAAGAAATTGGATTTTATTTGGTCGGCATTTTGGCTCTTGAATGATGTTTAAGGTGGAGAGTTGTGTGATCCAGCATGTGTCGGGAAGATCACTCTGGCAAGAATATGTAGGGTGGCTTTGGGTTAGGAAGTGGTTAGAAGCAAGTTAGGCCAGTTATTCTACTGGAATAGTTTAGACTATGGAAATGAAAGATTCTGTGGAGATAGAGAGTAGAAAAAAACACCTGTGGTAAAGCTATTTCGCTATTAGCTATACTTGCTCAAAACTAACATTCAGTTCAGTGGTAATGAATTTGATAGGGTAACTACCTTTATAGATTGCTCCCATGGAAAAACAAACAGACAAAATCTATAGTATTTGATCTGCAAGAGAGCCAGATTGCTGGATTTGACCACATGCTGCAAACCTTTAAAATGATCACAAAAAGGCCTTACTTTTTTGTGTTTATGAAGGAAAATTTGAATTAGGAATATTGAAGTTTGAACACACGGGTCTTACTCTGGCTTTGTGATGATCACATAGCACAGTGTAGTATTGCAGTCCATGTTGTGTATGACCCACCATCACTTGTGTGATAGCCTGCGGTCATTGTGTTAATGTTACAGTTGACTTGCTAGATTGATCCCCTCCAGTCTTCTTTTGGAGTAATCATACAAGTTTGAAAGCTTGACACTTTCATCTCTAGTGGCAGTACTTACAAGGGTTGGTATATACTCCATAAATTAAAAATAGTCCAGGTACTCCCGTAATTTATAAAATGTCATCGCCATTCATCTCCCCATCCCCCCACCCCTGTCTTCCTAGGACCAATTACTTGGTGATGTTTTTATCTGGTGGCTCCTTGGTTGGTTGTTCTACCTCTGGAAAAGTGAGAGCAAACACTTCCTCTGCTCAGTCGACTGCTACATTCTCAGCCCATAATGGCTACTCAGTGAATAGTTAAATAATTAAATGAATGAGTCTAGATATTCATTTACAGTTTTGGGGGAAAGTATGAGGTGAAGCGATAAAATACCTTCACTTCTTAGGAAGCCAGTATTATTGAATATTCAGTTTAATAGAATTGATTGTATCCATATCAGGAAAGCACTTTCAACTATATAGGGAGGCTGTAAGTGTAGGACAGCAGTCTTTTTTTAAATAATAGTACTTATTAATATGAGGGTCTTTGTGTAATTTGTTCATTTTTGTTGGATAGTGTTCGTATTTACCTTTATGCATTTATTATTCAATATTAGAAAAGAGCAACACTTTCCAGAGCTGTGTAAGGATCTTGTTTTTCTAGGATGGTTGCACTTACAGTTTTATCTAAGTGTGCATTGGTTGGTTTGTTTATTTATTTTTTCTTTGACTAGATATGGTACTGGACAACATGATAGCCTCTGGCCAGTTGGATGAGTCCATTAGAGAGAATGTCAGAGAAGCTCTTCTGAAGAGACATCATCATCAGAACGAGAAGAGATTCGCCAGTCGGATTCCCCTTGTTCGATCTTTTGCAGACATAGGCAAGAAACATTCTGACCCTCACTTGCTTGAGCGGAATGGTGAGATAAGTTGTGGCATCCAGTTTTCGCTAACACTTCTGTTCTAACAGCACGCCAGTATGTTACAGTTAGCGTTTGTGGAAAGGAAGACATTTTTTCCAGATGATGACATAGGTCATTTTATTATCTTTTTCTATTTTTTTTTTAAAGTATTTTTTGTGTATTTCAAAATACTATTTCTAAAATGTCTTTATAACACGAGAAGATTATCTGTGGAAATTATTTAAATAAAAAACTTAAGCATTCACTCTGTTAATATAGCACACTTAAGTATCAGTAATATTTAAACACTATCCCTCTATCTAACCCTGGGTTACTTCTCCTTTCTGCTTTTTTATTTCTGTTCAAAAACTCTTGTGTAATTGATGAAAGAGGCATAAATTATGATCTGTAAATTTAGTTTAACCTTTTTAAAATTCCAAATCTTGGGTGGAACCTTATTATCTATGTTAGATTTTTCCTAGTGTTTTTTTTTTAACTTAAATATACTTTATTTGATGGGCATAACAAGTGTTTTGGGGTTGGTTTGCTGAGATCACTGATCTTTATTTACTTACACGATTTGTGAAAAGTTTTTATGATTGCTCCTCTGTTATTCTAGGAGTGACGTAGGGCACAGACGCACGCCGTCCTGCTCTCCACTCTCGTTCACAGTCAAGTAGTGCGTTATGTATGGGAAGTGGGGAGACAGTGGGTTTTTTTTTAGCCGTTTACTTTTGTCACGGTCATAACCCTGGAACACTTGGAGGTGTTGCCTTTGCTCTTTTTAAAGCAGAGGATTACATCACTGGGGTTCTATTTTGGCTCTCAGAGAGAGCTGATGACAGCGACTCTGGAAACCCCAGGTGCAAAGGGTTAGAGTTGCTTGTGAGGGTCACTCTTTCCTCTAGCTGCTACTGTTACCCAAGGCTTATGAGGATTACAGTGAAGAGGAGTTGGGGACGGGCCACAGTGTCTTTCTATCCCTGAAATAATAGGACGGATTTTAAGTGTTCTACAGGCAAACAGCCAGAGGTGATAGGGTTTAATACTGCATCAAAAGTGGACCGTAATCATTGTTTGCATCTCGTTGTAAAATACTTACGTCCATTTTCTTCTGAGGATTTGACCACTAAAAGAAAGTATTTTTATTCTGTTTTAAATTGTGACTTTGTATAGATACGGAAGCTTAAGAATAAAAGACATCTCTTAGGGTCCTAAGTTCAGTTTTGAAAGCTAGCCATCTCTGTCACATTTTGTCTCTCATTTTCATCTTTTATGTATTATATATTTTCTACTTTTGTAAAGTCAGTTTATTTACCCAGAGAGACCCTATTAAATCTTTATTTCTCATATGCCCTGTGTCCAGATTGTTTTCCAGTTGTAATTTGGTTCCTTTTAATCATAGGACAATGGCTGTTTTCTTAGAAATGCCATTTTAGCACGGGAATTTTGTTCTTTTATTATATTGTACTGTGATTTAACAGCTTTCCTGCATGTAGCTTACTTCTCCACTAAATGGCAGTT
>VMDR010009342.1:0-33743 GCA_007922815.1 Macrotus californicus
GAAACATACTCACACAAATATAGTCAACTAATTTTTGACAAAGAAGAATAGCCTTCTCAAAAAATGGTGTGCTGGAACAACTAGACATTCACATGCAAAAAAAATTAATTAAGACATGAATATTACATCCTTCACAAAAATTAATTCAAAATAAATAATAGATCTAAATGTAAAATACAAAAGTATAAAAGTCTTAGAAGATAACACAGTAAAAAATGTAGATGGCCTTAGGTTTGGGAATGACTTTTTAGATACAATTCCAAAGGCACTCTCCATGAAAGAAATAATTGATAAGCTGGACTTCATTAAAATTTGAAATTTCTGTTCTGTGAAAGACAATGTGGAGAGAAAAAGAAGATAAGCCACAGACTGGGAGAAAATATTTGCTAAAGACACATCTGATGAAGGACTGTTATCTAAGATATACAAAAACTCTTAAAATTCAACAATAGGATAGCAACCCAATTTAAAAATGGGCCAAAGAGCTGAAGAAACATCTCATCAAAGAAAGTATACAAATGGCAAATAAGCACATAAAAAGATATTCGACGTCTTGTGTCATTAGGGAAATCCAAATCAAAACAATAATAAGATACAACCCCTCACCTATTAAAACGGTCAGAATTCAAAACTCTGACAACATAAATGCCGCCGAATACACGTGACAATGCGGACTCTCACTCGTTGCTGGTGGGAAGGCAAAATGGTGCAGTCACTTTGGAAGACAGTTTGGCAGTGTCTTACAAAACTAAATATTCTCTTACCATGTGATGCAACAATTGCACTCCTCGGTATTTACTCAAATGCGTTAAAATGCACGTCCACACAAACCCTGCACGTGAACGTTGATAGCAGCTTTATTCGTAATTACCAGAACTTGGAAGCAACAATGATGTTCTCCCCTAGGAGAATGGATAAACAAACCACGGTACATTCAGAAAACGGCATATTATTCATCACTAAAAACAAATGAGCTCAGCAATTCCTCTTCTGGGAATATATCTGAAAAAAACCTGAAATGCTAATTTGAAAGATTATATGCACCCCTACACTCATTGCAGCGTTATTTGGAAGCAGCCCAAGTGCCCATCAGTAGAGGAGTGGATAAAAAAGCTGTGGTACATTTGCACAATGGAGTACTAGTTGGCTGTAAAAACGAAGAAAATCTTATCTTTTGCAATGGCATGGGTAGACCTGGAGAACATGATGCTAAGTGAAATAACATAGTAAGAGAAAGACAAGTCCCATTTGATTTCACTCATATGTGGAATCTAATGAACAAAATAAATTAACAAACAAAATAGAAACAGACTCATAGATACAGAGTCGGGGGGGAAGGGCGTTGGGAGTCTGGGTGAAAAATGGAAGGGAAGAATTAAACAAAGATAATAAAACTCGTAGACATGGACCAAGTGTGGTGATTACCAGCAGGAAAGGGAGAAAACAGCAGAGGGGGGATAAATGGTGATGGAAGGAGACTTGCCTTCTGGTGATGACGAACACATACCATATACAATATACAGATGACATCTTGCAGAATTGTACACTTGAAACCTATATAGTTTTATTAACCAATGTCACCCCAATAAATTCCATTAAAAATAAGCTCTCAAGCCACAGAAACAACACAGAACCCTTAAATGTTCATTACTAAGTGAAAACGCCAATCTGAAAAGGATTCCAACCATACAACATACAGGGAAAAATAAAACTCTGGAGACAGTAAAGAGACCAGCGGTCGCCTGGGCTTGAAGGGAGGGAGGGATGAGTAGGCAGAGCACAGAGGGTTTTAGGGCAGCGAAACTACTCTGTGCGATACTATAGTGGTGGATACGTGTCATCACACATTTGTCCAAACCCACAGAATATGCAACACCAACAGTGAATCTTAATGTAAACTGTAGACTTTAAATGATTATGATGTGTCAATGCAGGTTCATCAATTTTAACAAATGTGTGAACAGTTTGCTGGAGAATGCTGACGGTGAAGGAAGTGGGGGTGGGGGTACATTCAGCGTATGGGCAATCTCTGTACTTTCTGCTCATTTTATCTGAGGACATTTTGTTTCACTGCTTTTAGAGACAGAAGGAGGGAAAGAGAGAAATGTCATGTGAGAGAGACATATCAGTTTGTTGCCTCCCATAGGTGCCCAGACCAGGGATCGAACCTACAACCTAGGTTTATGCCCTGACGGAGAATTGAATCCGCAACCTTTTGGTTATGGGAGGACACTCCACCACCTGAGCCACACCAGACAGGGTTCTGCTCATTTTTTGCTGTGAACCTAAAACTGCACATGTTACCCTGAACCCCATGCTCACAACCTCCCCATTATCAACATCCTGTTCCAGAACAGTACGTTTGTTACCATTGATGAACCTACATTGACCTGACATGTTCTAATCACCCAAAGTCCACTGTGTCAGTGTGTAGATTACCAGGAGTGAAAATTTCCCAAAAGGCCTCTCTCTGGATAAAACACATGGAGTGAAATAAATTTGTGTGTGTGTGAAGAGTCTGGGGGCAAGCGTGAAAGGAAGAGAACCTGTGGCTCATACCGGAGCCCTTAGCTCCGGTAGCTCCCTGGTCCTTTATCTCACTGTCTTGCAATATCGACCCCTCCTCCTCTCTCATCCTTCCTTCCCACATCCTGAAGGCACTGATGGAGGAAGCTCCTGGCCATTTGTGCCGCGGACCGCTTGAAAACAGCACTAACCTTGGCCAGGCAAGCAACGATGAGGGAACCTTCTGGTCCCTGCTCAGCTCTCTCTCAGTCCTCACAAGAGCTAAACCTCAGATTTTTTTAATCAAGCCCCATCACATCCTTGTCTTTCCCCACAGCAGGTGGCCTTGCTGCTCACTGATCAAGGAAAGTAGGGCTGTTAGTCACACAAGTTCCCTGAACTTCCTGCTCCAGGCTCAAAGAGGAGCCCTGTCCCCTCCTGCTTCCCCCTTTCACCTGTCTGATGACCTCATTCTGTCTTCTCTCCCTCAGAATCCCCTCTCTGTTTTCTCATCCTACCCACCTCCCCTTGTCCTGTGTCTCATCATCAAGATTCTTTCCAATCCCTCATCAAAGATTTTCTCTTCCCTTGGCCTGTGTTTGGGCTCCTAACCTTTTCCAGACACACCTCTAATAGAAACAAGACCAGCTCTAAGACAAATCATCAGGTCCCCATCACAATGAGTGACAGAACAACCCACACTGCTATAGCAGACAATTTGGTGGCCTACCAATAGGGCTTGTCTTTTTCTTCATTGCAATAGGAAGTGAAAGCAAAGTAAATACCATCACAACCACCCTCCCACTAAAGCCAAGCAAAACAGAAACCAGCCGACAAAGTCCTCCCTCACCCTGTGCACTCCCTCTACTCCTGCCCTTTGTCTCTCTTCTCTGCCAAATTTTCTATAAGTAACTCTACTCAGTGTCTTTGTTGCCTCACTTTCCCACCTCCTGCAGGCTGGCTTCTGGCCCCACCACACCTTCACTGATCAAGCTCTATTGAAATCACCAGTTAGCACTGAATTTCCAAATCTAATGGACACTTTTCTTCTCATCTTAATAACTGCCTGCAGTGCGTTGCTTGATTCATCACTCTTCCTTCATGAACTTTGTTTCTCCTTGGGCTTCCAGAACCCCCTCTTCTCTGGTTCTCCCCCGGCCCACCCAATAACCCCCTTGTCTTCTCAGTCTGCTTCATAATCTCCATTCCTGCAGACTGCTGCTCCATGTTGGTTCTTTCCAGAGCTCCGAGCTGGTTCTCTCTGTGTCTCACTTTACACACTTCCCGTGAACAATCTGAACTTCTACACACTTTCATATACCCCACATACGTTCATGACTCCCAAATTTGCATTTCATTTTAGCTATCTGCAACAAGGCTCCCCAAAGGGGATGAAACCTGAAGTTCCAGTCCCAGAAGTAATCCAGGTACCAGCCATGGCCAAGTGTGCAAGGACAGTAAGAAGGGCTGAGGAGAGCACTGCTGGGCCCTACGGCCTGCAGATGTGGGCTCCCTTTGTTTCTTTTCAGTATTCTGTGATCTTCGTGGACTGAGTCGGGTCGGGGAGGAGCACAGGTAGGATTCATGGGCAGATAGAGAGCCCTGGAGCAGTGCTGGTTTCAGGCTCTCCTGGATAAAAAAAATCAAATTTCTCTGGGCCTTCCTTTTCTGGCCCATGGGCTCCACACTTGACCACAATAAACACCCTCAGCTGTTCCCATGCATGTGTTCCAGCTTCAGTCACACAAGTGCAGTTTTTAGCTCTCTAGTACAAGCAGGCATCTGTTTTAAGCCTTATTTGGGGGCAGGGGAAGGAGGAAGATTTTTTGAGTCATTTTCCATGAAAAATCCACTGAACTGAACATTTTTACTATTTAATGAGAACAAACAAAAGCCATAGTCACTGTGTAAAAGAGATATTCCAGGGCACACAACGAGCATAAACACGAGGGTCTACAAACTGCAGCCTTGTAGATGAGCCTTGCCCCGTGACATCCTGACCATCAGCTGGTTAGACACATACCTAGAAGCATTGTCTAACATCATCTATCAGAACTTAGTCATTTAAAATGTACTAGAAACTAATGCAACACTTAAAGCAAATGGATCAAATGAAAAGCAAATCATTTTTGCGTAGTGACTAAAAATAAAATAATAAGGTTATGTCCACTGTAAAAATGTCAGCAAGCTGGGAAAATGTTAGGAGAGCAGAAAATCTGAGCCAGATGATGCAAAAAGACAGAAATGGAGGGTTTGGGAAGAATGCTACCACTGCAGTGGCAGGATGGCGAGGGAGTTTGCACGCCCTGTTGGAGCTCCATCAACTGCAGGCAGCTTCCAGGGAAGCCCCAGGGAAGCCACTCAGAGAGAGGCCCAGCAGGAAAGATGAAGCGCACCAGCCACAGGCAGCAGCAGGAGAATGGTGATGTGTGTGCTTACATCTGGGACCTAAGGCCCCCTGGCCCTAGCAGGCATGGATGCAGAGTTCAGAAGGTGACAATAAAGATGGTGTCAATACCACAGGGAAACTGAGGCCTGAGCAGAAGATCCATTTCTCTATAAATTTTTAATTATTATCTATAATACGAGTCCCAAGTTTATATCCCAGCCTTGACCTCTCTTCGTATCAAGTTTATATCCCAGCCTTGACCTCTCTTCGTATCTCCAGACCATATATCCAACTGTCTCTTTAAAACATCCATGTTTAACTCTGGCCAATGTGGCTCATTTGTTTGGAGTGATGTCCCATAAACAGAAATGTCACCAGTTCAATCTCCAGTCTAGGTACATGCCTAGGTTGTAGGTTTGGTCCCTAGTAGGGGTGCCTGTGGGAGGCAACCTATGGGTGTTTCTCTCTCACATTGATATCTTTCTCTCTGTCTCTCCCCTCCTCCCTTCCCTTCTCTCTAAAATCATTAAGCATGTCTTTGGGCAAAGATAAAAAATAAAATAAAACATCCACATGTATGCCTATATGCGTTTCCAACCCAAAGTCTCCAAAACCTAAGTCTTAATCTCCTCAGTAAACTTGGTCCTCCTCCAGGCTTTCCTGCTTCAGAGGCATCACTCACCCGCTCAGCTGCTCACACCAGAAACCTGTAAGGCCCTTTGATTCTTCCCACTGTCTCACCACCATTCTGAGTCCATTTACCTTTCTCCACATTCATGTCTTCCACCTGGTCCAAGCCACCATCATTATCTGCCTGGATTTCTAAAATAGCCACCTAAGTTGTCATCTCCTTACTTCCATTGTCGCCTCTACCCCATAACTTATTTCCAACACAGCAGACTTCTCATAAAGCCAAAGTCAGGTGGCTTCCCATGGCACTCAGTATAAATTCCAGCTCCCAGAGGGCAGCCTCCCAGGCAGGCAGGGTCTGGCCCCTGCCTACTTCTGCATCCTCCTGGGACACTTCAGCCTGCAGTGAAACCTTGCTGATGTGAGTTCCATTCCCTCAGAGCTCTCTCGCGTCTGCCAACACTTTCCAAAGAGAAATCAAGTTCTCTTTCAGGATATAATGCAAATTAGAGTTTGGTTTATCTCCTAAGAACACCAGACTCCAAGGCAATCTTGTAAAATCTTTTGCCCTCTTTAAAATTCTTGAAAAGCAGTTGCTGGTTCCCAGCCAGGATCTCTGCCCCTGGATTCCCCACCCTGTCCCTCCAGCACCACCCGCCACCTCTGGTCAACGACACAGCTGGGCTCTGCCCCTTCAGAAGCTGATGCTCCAGTGAGGGTGGTAGATTTATGGTGCAAGGTTACATGGTGTGTAAATCTGGGCCACAGGAATCAAGGACTGTGACATTTTTACAGCCTCTTCTTCCAAGCCCCTGCATGGATATGAAGCAACTTGAGGGGTGGACATCTGGTTTCACTTTTGTACTCACTACCACAGCTCCCATCTGACAAAACTCTCGATCTTGCCAGGGTTCTGGTCACTGGCTGAATGAATGAGCAGTGAGACAGCTCTCTGCCAGAGATCTTACTTTTCCTGTCTCTTCATGGTGTAAATAAAACCACCAGAAGTGAAAAGATCACTCCTACTGCATTGAAACAAAGCATTTGCCTGAGTCGAGGCCTGGGTGGCAACCTGCCAGCTTGCTAGAAGATAAGAAGGGACATTTCTGGGGTAGGTGAGGGAGAGCCTCCTGAGTCCTCTTTATTAACAGAGACTGTGGCCAAGACTGATGTGCAATGAATGCTGGGACATGTAGTCTCTGTGGGCAAGATGTCTGTCAAAGAAAGTGGTAGCCGGCCATGGCGCAGGACGCATAAGCTCCTTTTTGCCACAATCTATAATCTTGGACAGGATTTACCAAAGTTGTAGTTACCATTGTAGTTAAAGGTCACATTGGGAGAATGCGTTCCAAAGATAGGAAACTGCTCTGATCAGGTGCATCGTTCCTGGCTTGCTCTACATGGTTTCAACAGAGTCCCTCCTCATGACAAGGGACTTTCTTTTCACTTGATGGAGAACAGCATACTGGGCCAGTTTATTAAAATGTGCTCCTCCTTGCTTGTGTAGTCAGGAGCCAGTCAGGGTAATACGCCAGCAGGATGATCAGAACAAACAGAAACAGGCCCCCTTCAGTGAACAGAGTGCTGGATCTCCCTGTCCCTAACAGTTATGCATAGCTCCTCAGAACCAGTGATGGGGGCAATAGTCCTTCATCGTTTGCTCCTCAAACTATGCATGGCCCTAATATGCCAAGAAAGAAAGAAGGCGAAACAAAGCTTACACAGAGCACCACCCTATGGCCCTATGAAGATAGCCAGAGCAGCCAGATCTGCCTGTGGGTCACCAATCCACTCTCTTGCCAGGATCCCAAAAGCAGACTCTAAGTAACTCCAGTTCAAAATCCCTCCAAAATTCTCGTGGCCTATTACACAAGCTCCTCTCAACAAATTGGTTGTTACAGCTCCATCTCACTGCTCTCCCAATGCACATCCTACATTCTAGTCAAGGGGGGTATTTACTAACGCTGATAGTGATCATTTGTTGAGCACTTAACTATGTGCTATGAGCTATGCGAAGCATTTATGTCCATTATCTCACTTATTTCTACCCCAGTCCTGTAAGGTAGGCACTGTTATGTCCATTTATCAGTGTTGAAATGGAGGCACAAAAATTAAGATCTTCTACTACCTGCTGTCATCAAACCTGAAACCAAGCAGGTGGTTCTGCTGGAGGTAAGCACATAGCCAAACAGACAGTCACCACAGGAAATGCACAATCATCTGCCTCTAAAGGGCCCTCTGTTGTCTGGCAGCCCTGCCAAGTGGCTCACACTGTACTCCCACAGTTGGATCCCATGGCCACACAGCACCACACCCATTCCTCCCATCTCCTCTCAGTTCCCCTCCAGCAATGACCTTCCTCTTCTACGGGCTACACTCTGGCCTCAAGAGGGAAACTTTAAAAAATACTGATGCCTAGGTTCCAACACGCAGATTCTGATGTGATGAGTCTAAGAGGTCATCCTGGACATGAGGAGGCTTATTTTTTTTTTATTTTACTATTTTTAATACTCACCTAAAATATGTGGATTTTTTTATTATTATTGATTTTAGGGGGAGAGAGGAAGTGCGGAGAGAGAGAGAGAAAGAGAAGGAGGGAGAAAGAGAGAGAAACATCGACTGGTTGCTTTGCCTATGGTCCCCAACCAGGGATTGAACCCACAACCCAAGTATATGATCTCACTGGGAATCAAATCTGCAACCTTTTGGTGCACAAGACAATGCTCCAACCAACTGAGTGACCCAGCCAGGGCAAGGAGGTTTAAAAGACTCCCCAGGTTATTCTAATATGTGAGCAAGTTGAACACCACTAACCTGGACTTATAATTCATATGAAAAACAGAAGGTCCCCAAGGGAAATCCAAAATCTCCAGATCCCCATCACGAGCACCCAACCCCCGCTTCTTCCTTTCTATTATAGAGGAGAAAGTACTCCACCAAAGAGCGAAAGACTTCCCGAGGACTTCGATACTTCATTGAACTCTCTTACTCTTCTCTCTCCTTCTTTTCAACCCCCCTCTCTTTAATGCAGCCCTGCCCTAAGTATTAAAACAATTGTTTAAACTTCATTCATTCCCATCTTCTATCACAATCAACCTTCTCACAGCCTCTTGTCTACTTTCTTTCCTTCCAAATGTTCACTCCTTAACCCAATTCAATCTGAGCTTCCCTTACTCCACTGAAATACTTTGGTCAAAGTCACCAATGGCCTCTATGTCACCACATCCAGCCATCTTACCAGACCCTTCAGCTGTGTCAATACAGGAACCCACTCTCTCCACTCGGCTCCCTTAACTTCACAGTTTCTGGAGTTTCTCCCTCCTCTCTGCCCTATTCTCAGCCTTCTTTGCCAGATTGCCCTCCTCTCAACAAACCCCAGAAGAAGGAGTTCCTCAGAGTTATGCTCTGGGCCCTTTGCTTCTCTTATTTTTTGTCCCTTGCCTAGGTGATCTTATCTACACCCATAGTTTTCATGTTTATAACCCCCAGATTAATTCCACAGACGTGTGTGTGCACCTGCCTATTTGAAGTATCCATTTCACCATCACAAAGGCATCTCACATTTAGCATGTTCTGACTCGACTCTTCCTCCTTCACATCACATCTCTTTTGATGGTCCCAGCTCAACCTAATTGCAATCAGTTTCCAAATCCTGTTAATTCTACCACTTTAGTGCCTCTCAGATCTGTGCCTTATTCTATCTGCTTTAGGGCTAGATCACAACCCCCTTTTCTTTCTCACCTCCATCACAAAATAACCTCTTATTCTATAAACATCAATGATATTTAAATTATGTCACAAGTTCTTCAACATGCCTTCCTTCAAAAGGTGGGGTCTTACTCCTTTTCCCTCGAATGTGGCCTGGACTTAGTGAGTTTTTCCTAGAAAATAGAATGTGGCTTACGTGATGGTATTAAGTGAGGTCATAAAAGGCATTACCACTGTCTTAGCTAGGGCTGCTATAACAAAATACTACAGACTGGGTAGCTTAAATGACAAACATTTATTTTTCCAAGTTCTAGAGGCTGGGACCTCCAAGATCAAGGTGCCAGTAGATTTGGTGTTTAATGAAATCTCTCCCCAGCTTGTAGATAGCTGCTCTCCTCCCTGTGTGCTCACGTGGTAGAGAAAAAGAGGGCTCTGGTCTCTCCCTCTTCTTTATTTAAAAAAAAAAAAATTTTATCCTCACCCAAGGACCTTTTTTTTCATTGCTTTTAGAGAGCAGGAAGGAGAGAGAGAAACATTGATATGAGAGAAACATCAATTGGTTGCCTCCTGTGTGCACCCTGACCGAGGATCAGACCTGCAACCTCGGTATATGTCCTGACCAGGAATCGAAACTGGAACCTCTTCCTCTTCTTATAAGGACACCAGCCCTGAAAGATCAGAGCCTCACCCTCATGAACTTTTTAAACATTAATTACCTTCCAGAGTCTCCATCTCCAAATACCATAACATTTGGGGTTAAGGTTTCAACAAATGACTTTGCTGGGGGACAAAATATGCCTCTTATAACAGTCGCTTTGCCTAACTCCCCTAGTTCATCCATTCTGGGGTATTCCCGCACCCATGTCATGAGGACACTTGTGTAGGCTGTGGTGCATTTGACATAAAGAGGAACTGATATCTGCCAATGACAAGCACCAACCTGGCCACCATGGAAGTTTGCCACTTTAACCTTCTAAAACCTGTAGCCTCAGCCAGCACCTTAACGGCAACCTCATGGGAGACTGACCAGAACCTCTCGGTGCACAGCTCCAGAAATCCTGACCAAAAGAAAAACGTGCTGTTGTTCTAAGCCACTGGATTTTGAAGTAATATGTTGTTCATCAATGATAACTAAGCTCTTCATCCCTTTGCTCCCTGATCACAGACAGAGTCACATTTTTAAAATTTGTGTTATTCTCTTACTTAAAATTCTTTTGTGGCTCTCAAAAATCTACAAACAGTGAAAATCATGACAACAGTATCTAACTTTCTTCAGAACCCGGCCTCTTGGCCTCAGCTCTCAAAAGCTCACATAAGGACTCTGGAGGAGGAACAAACTTCCCTCTGCCCTCAAGGTGTTTTTTGACTGATCTAATAATCAAACAGACATGAGACAGATTAGCAATAGTTAATGTATCCACATGCATGGGAACCCTGCATACCTGAGAGTCAGAGACCCCACCTGCAGGAGAGGTTCAGAGACAGAAAGGAATCATGAGTGTGTAAGACATCCTGAGCTAAGTTAGGGTCAAGGTAAGATGCCCTGGGGGTTTCAAAGGGTCATTGCAGGACAATAAGAAAAGCAGGTGCTTAGTAAATAGAAGTTTGTCCTGCCCAGAGGTACATCAAAAGAGGTTTTCTCTGATAATCACTTATAATGGGCAAGACCCCTAATTTGATTTCTAGTCAGTAGTTAAGGGGCGGACAGAAGTTTCTCTGGAGCCTGTAGCTAAAGTTGCCTTTAGCTCAAAACAATCTACATACATAGAGACACATCTTGGGGTAACTAGTTCTGAACCCCCACAACTTCCTCTGGCAAGCCAGACAATTCTATATCTGATGCCCCTCTGTCAGGAGTCCTCGAAGTGTTCAGTGACACACCAAGGAGCTGAACCTACCTTTAGCATCACATTAACATGTGACAGTCCATCGTCTGCTCTGACCCAGGAAAGACTGTCTTTCACATCTGTCTTCCCGGAACTAGAAAGGTACTGAGTGCACAGGAGGCACTCAATAGGCAGTCATGATGGAAGAGAGGGTAAAATGACTAGGAAAAAATTATCTAAAACTCTTTGACTTCAATAGTAATGACTGACTGAATCAAAAAGTATACAATTCCATTAGGCATTCTCTGTGAACACATCTAGATAAGAGCAACCATTTTTGGAGACTCTCAGTTCATTTCCAGAGACTGGGATCCTTGGAAACAAACTCTGTTTTGCATTTCCCTCCAGTCCAGGGAAAACAGCTTAAGGTGATGCTCCTTACTCTCTGTCCCTCAATCCGTGTCCCCAGTAGCCATGACTTCCTTCCCCTTAGGTAGACCTGACACCCAGGTCACGTTTGCAACACTGAGATTTCAGGTTCAGTGTCAGTTTCAGAAGTGTGCTTATGGGGAGGCAAGGATGGGTGGGCCTGAAAGAAGGCAGTCCTGGCACGTTTGCATGAACCACACAATTCATTGGGACATGACAATGGGCACAAACCCTGATATTATTTAGATGTATAAGCAATTTGTAGAGGAGGAAAAGTGAGTGATATTTGGTACTATTCATCTGAATGGTCCATTCTTTTAGATGATAGGAAATACCAGTTTTGGTCACTCTCATGAGAAAAAAAAATTGTGTCTCAGGACGTCTGGAGGTCTTCCAGAAGGTTACCTAGTTTGGTGGTTGCCTCGCCAAGGTGAAGGACTCAGGGTTTTTATTCTCAGGAAAAAGTCTGAACTCTTCACTCTGGCTGACAGGGGTCCACATTGCTGCGTGGTGACTGAGATGGCTGTGGCCTCTTCCCCTTACTCACCCACCCATTCCCATCCTATCACCTAGGGCTGTCACCTGGCCCTTTTTTTATTTCTCCAGGTGCCAGGGAAGCTGAGGTCTCCTCCTCCTCTAAGGTTCTGCATGTCTGGTTCCTCCCAGCTACTCATTACTCAGTCATTGCCACCTCCTTGGGGGCTTAAATCCTGCGTCACATTGGCCAGGGACCCCTTCCTCTGTAAGTCAGGCAGAAGCAAGGATTTGCACTGTGTATAGGGTTGCCAATAATAGCAGGTAAGAAAATGTGAGGCACTCTCATTGCTTCGTACCAAAACTTTTGTTTGTCCACTGGGCACTGGCAGTGAAGGTGGAGGTAAAGGAGGAAGAATCCCCCCCTTTTTGCTTTCAACTCTTTCTCTGAAATGAGTATTTTCAGAGAATTACTTCTACTAAGGAAACTGAAGGAAAAAAAACACCTAATATGCCTGGTTTCACTATAAAGTTAATGGTTGATTTTATTCTTAAGTATTTTTGCCTGATTGTCTTTCATTATGAGAATCTGAAAGTTGCTGATGGCTTTAAACAGGAGCAGCCTATGACTCTTACAGGGCTGTCTCACCTTGAAGCAAGGGTGTGGCTTCTGTGCCCAACAGGAAAAGGGAGGAGGGGTAGCTAATGGGTCTCCTTCAGTCAAGGGCAAATCTCTAGGCAGAGTCGCAGGAGAAAGTTCTTAGCCAATGACTCAAGGCAGCAGGGGGCGGGCGCTCATTGGAAGGGGAATGCAAGCCAGCACACTCAGGTCGTCTCCTGCACTGAGGCTGCTCTAGTCTCCACTGCCTGAGTTTTCGCCTTATCATGGACTATTTCTTACTCTAACTGTAGGCCTATCTTCTTGTCCCATTATGAATACCTACTTCTTGATAAAACTCACAGCTGAAAAGAAAAAGAACATGAAATAATCAGCTATCACACCTCCCAGGCTGCTTGCATCCAGAGCCAACCTCCGTGGTATGCTGGTCACCTGGAGAAAGCCCTGAGGAAGTGTTTGCCCATTTCTCTGGTGAAAAGACACCTGCTGTGGCTGACCAGCTGGCAAATGTCTGGCTATTTGGAAATCAGCTCGCAGGAATCCACACAGCACACACTGCAGATGCCTCACCATGGTGCCCATCTATGGACGCTACAATCAGAGTTTCCACCACAGCCCCTAACTAAGAAGAATAAAGACTAG
The DNA here is from genome assembly GCA_007922815.1 of Macrotus californicus. Lineage (NCBI taxonomy): Eukaryota > Metazoa > Chordata > Mammalia > Chiroptera > Phyllostomidae > Macrotus > Macrotus californicus. The sequence continues at coordinate 13,223 of VMDR010009342.1, forward strand.
GACCTCCTCAACAGATACCAGTAGACCTGTTTTCTAGAAGAAATCGGAAACAGTACACCAAAATCTGGAGAATGAATATTAATGAACTATAATCTAAAATCACTGTGACAAAGCAGTCCATTACATGAGAAGTATATAATACAGTTAGTCCTATTTCTCAGCATGGTGCTGAGTGGAGGGAGGGGACTGGTATCCCGATGGCAGGGACCTTGTCTCCTAAAGCTCCTTTGCCTTCCAGTGCACTAAGAGAGTGCTCAGTTATCCTAACAGATAGATAGCTGCCCTCAGTGAAGGTGTTGACCAGGTGAAGAGCTACACCTTTATGAAAGGGTCAGGCCAAAGCCAGAGGTGGACCTGACCCAGATCACATACCAGGACTGAATCCCATGCATTTGACAGAGGCAAACAGCCCTCATCTAGACTGAGCTGGAAGGCAAACAAACGTCTGCAGGGCTTTACCCGGCCCCAGCTCAGGCCTCAGCCACAAACTTGGGCCTGTCCCAAGTAAACTGGAAACTTCAAGGGTAGGCCAAGTATGATGCTATGCACAAAGAGAGAGATGAGACATGTACGCCTCACCTTGCTCACCCCAGCAAAGCTAACCACATCTCATCCCAGCCAAAGGGGCAGAAAAAGACAAAACCACCACATCCAATGAAAGAGTCAGTGACCGGCCTGATAGACCAGAGGCCACAGCCCCGATAGGGAATGGCTCTGCACTGCAGCTCCTCCTGGTCATGGAAGCAGGGGAAAGATATGTAAGAGGTAGATGCTCTGCACCTATCTGTCACAGGCAGGTAAAAACAATGGGCCTGTTGTTTCATGGATTTATTGCATAAACATTTATTGAACCCTTACTGTGTCCCAGTAACTGTGCAAAGTACTGAGGACACAAAATTAAAAAGCACAGTCTGATTTTCCTTCAGAATTCCTCTCCCTGGCACGCAAGCCGGCTCAGTCCTTGCTGAACTCGGTCTGGGAGACTCGCCGGCTACCTGTGGGCATGACCGTGTCCACAGATTGCAGTGCACAGGCCCAAGAGACAGTGAGGATGGTGAAGTGGGAGACAGCTGCCCAGTGGAGTTAAACCGAAGCCCAGGCAGGAGACACGTATCAGGTAGAAGGCAAAGGCCTGAAGCTACAGACACCAAGGAGTCAAGTGGGTTGGGTGTAGAGTAGACGTCAGCACCTGGAAGATGCCTACAGTGATAGAAGAGGAGCCTTGTCTCACAGGCTGCCTGCAACTTCCCCTTATTGGGAAGGGAGTTACTGAAACAGCGCTCACTTGTTCAGAACTCTGAAGGCCTCCACAGGCAACATTTCTGCACATTTAAAATGTAGTCAGGAGTACCATTGTTTGGTGTGCCACTGAGGAAGAAATGAGTCTTAGCAAGTTATGGCACACCACCAATTTTAAATGATTCCAACCTCAGAAATGTGAAAATACTGTGTGTCATAGAATAATAAAATATAGTGGTCGGACATAGCTATTTGGATAAAGGAGATGAGAGAGAAATGGATACTAACAATGACCTCTCAGAATAGACTGAATAATGGCACCCTGCTTGGGACACACTTTGGTAACAGAAATCCTAGAAAACCATGGAGACAGGCATGACTCAGCAAAAAGAAGAGAACGATGTAGCGGCCACTGGCTTAGCTATCTCCAAGTTAAGACGATAAAACCTATCCGGAATCCCAATAAGCTAGTAGTCAGGGACCTTTATAAACTTGCTCCACTCTGACAGGCAGTGTTTTTTTCTCTTAAATCATATTCATCCACAGGGGAAAACCTCCTTTATGAGCACCTTGACATAGCTGAGCAGTGCATCAGCGATGTGAAGGCTTATAATCTCTGATCCTTTGCTCGCATTCATATAAATACACAGAAATTATATGTGTATATGTATATGTATATATATAGTAGTCTCCTCTTGCCCATTGAGGATACTTCCAAGACCCCCAGTGGATGCCTGAAACCACATATAGTACCAAACAAGACATACTAAATTCTCTCCTGTACTTACCTACCTATGACAAAGTTTACAGCTTCTCTTTGGCACATCTGAATTGCCAGCATCACGGCTCTTGAGCTTTGGGGTCGTTACGAAGTAAAATAAGAGTTACTTGAACACAAGCACTGTGATATCTTGACAGCCACGCTGGTGGAAAACCTGGACGAAAGGATGATTCACATCCTGTGAGATGGAGCTGGACTGCGAGAGGTGTCATCACACTACTCAGAATGGCACAAGATTTAAAACTCATGAATTGTTTATTTCTGGAATTTTCTATTTAATATTTTCAGACTGTGGTTGACCACAAATAACTGAAACTGTGGACAAGGCAGTGTGTATGTGTGTGTGCGTGTGTGTGTGTGTGTGTGAGCACGCACACATACATACATGCAGGCAGCGAAATGTTAGGTCTTGTTAAAGGGGTAGGTGTGAGCAGAACTGTAATGCAAGTTCCAAACAAAAAGATCAAGTAAGACCACTTTGATGATGGTACTTGAAGACATGAATTAAAGGATGAGGAGGAAGGGAAGGAAAGATGTGTTCCACATGGACCGATGGACATGACAGTGCAGAATACAGGAAGTCCATCACAGAGAGGCTGACAGCTGGAACACTGGAAAGCACCCCTGTCTGCCTCCATGCTTTCCCTGGTACCGACAACCTCCACATAGATGAACACCGGTGGTCTGCTTTGGGACTGGGGTGAGGAAAGTAGTGAGGCAAGGAGCTGCTTGATCAGGCTGCAGACCTCTGGACAGCAGGTCCTGCCCCATGTTTCTCTGAGTCCCTCCCACCACCACCACCACACACACACACACAGTGCATGCCCTGCACCCAGCAGGGGCTCAGGAATTACTTCTGGTTTTTCAGTGAAGGGCATTCCTTCATTACAACCCTCCCCAGCAGTTACACTGGCCTTTAGCACCAAGGAGGTTCCTGTGCAGATTCCCCAGGCAGGAAGGCCTTTGTCCAGGTTGGACCATCCCAGACCTGCACAGTGTTTACCCAGAGTCTGGAAGAAAGCTTCACGTTCCTCAAGTACGAGGAAGGCCACTATGCTCCTTTTAACCATAAAGATCAGAGCTAGGAGGTCCTGGAGCTGTTCTAGTTCAAACTCCTCATGTCAGAGGAAGAAACTGAGACCCAGACAGGTGACATGATCATGGGTAGGGTTGGTACATTGGCTGGGAGTGGTGATGGGGACAGTCCTCTGACCCAGCTCACAAGGTAAGACACATCCCTGAGTATGCAGAATGGCAGGTCCCAGACACAGTACCTGCTAGAGCAGGCTAATGCAGATGATGGTTAGCCATCAAAGATGTGCATCCCAGTGGAAGTATCCAGAAGGAATCACAGACAGCAGAGAAGACTACATCTATCAGGAAAAATTAGGGGGGATGTTGTGTCCTGAGTGGCTTCTCGGTCCCACGTCACCATTCTCATTACATGTACATGCCACCTCCCTGAGAGAGACCACTCTCTGCAGTCCTGCAGAATGCCAGGGCCATGGTCTGCATCTGCTTCTCCTCAGCAGGTCTCCTGGGAGTCACTGGGCACCAGAAACAGGCACATAAGCGCAGTTGCTGTGAAGAAAGCAGGCAGCTGGCTCTGACCTGGGGTAAATGGTTGGAGGAATGACTTACGTGGCCTAAGAACTGCAGAGATGAAATAAGCCCTGAAATGGAAAGTGTGCCTATGTCTGCATGTCACCTCATGAGCGGTATGCCCTAGAGTGTCACATACACACACAGACACACACGTATGCACCACAACTGCAGTGTCCAGGCACAGGGCTTTCCAGAGAGTAGGCAATCACCAAATGTTTGCTGAATAGTGATTTAACTCATGTAACGAAGGATTAAATGACTGAATGGATGGGTCAGGGAAGTAGACACATCTGCTTTTGAGTACTAGGTCTATGATTGGAAAAGGAGAGGCAGAGCCTCACTATGAGGATTTGAGAGGTGATGGCTGAAAACACTCGGGTGTTCAATGCTGATGGAAAATTCCTTCCAAGGAAGAAACGAAATGTCCAGGAACAATGTTCCAGCCCTCTTCGTCTGTAAATGACTGATTACAGACAGGAATTAAAGAGTATGTAATTTAAAAAATAAAAAAGAAACACCTGGGCACTTGTTATTAAATGCCCTGAAGTGTGTGTGTGTATATGTGCACACATATACACCTATACATATATGTACATATACACACATCAATATGCCGTATATCCATATGTAAACGCCATGTGGTATATACACCTGTTACTCCATATTCTACATGTGCCACCTGTGTATGCCATATACACACATGTAGTAAATACATGACAGTGCATGCACTAGCTGTTTCTAGATTATTTCCACTATCCTGATACTAAAAGATTTAAAATCCTGACACTGCAAATCAGAATCCTGATTTATAACCACTTGAATTCTGGAAGAACTTCCCAAGCGTGTAATTTTTTTAAAAAAGGACACTGAAAGTTCCCTGATGTCAGCTTAACCCCAATTGCCTAAAGTAAGTCCAATCAGATTTCCCCTTCACTTCACCTGATGAAGGGAGCTTCGCAGGAACATCTGTCAGCCACAAGCCAGCGTGAAGAGGGAGAGGAGGAGGAGACTGGGGAAAAGGGCGTGGCCATGAGGACCAACGCGAGCCCCAAATTCCTGGTCCTGAACTCCCGCGTGGCTGCTCCTTTTTAGCCTTCACTCTCAGCACCGTGGCCCCTTCTCACAGCTCCCCTCCGCCCCCTGACCTGCTGGGTTTCTTCCGCTCCCCAGTATTCCTCTTAAAGCATCAAAGTCTTCATTTTAAAATAAACTGCCTTGCATAGAGTGTACCGTTTCTATAACTGATTTTTATAAGAATCAAGTTAGATATAGTCTTAGAAAAAATAACTTGAAATCTACTTTTAAAGCAGATTTTCTTCTATCTCTATCTCAGCTCTATTGTGCGTACTCTCTCTCACCCCCCCACCCCCCCACCCCCACCGTGTCCCTCTAAAACACAAGCACACAAGCACACTCCTGGTCCCACACATACTTGTCTGCTGAACTGGCCTCCAGGCACCGCCTGGTGGAGCCCGACAGGAGTCCTTTCGGCCTCCAGTGCTCCAGGGCCCTGCAGCCCCTGCCTGGGTGTCAGGACACAGAGTGACTGCACAGGCGTGCACTCTCAGGAACGGGGTCAGCTGCAGACACAGCCCGGGCATGTGGTACCCAACGCCAGCAGAACTGACTCCACGTGAAGCAGGCCTTGCCAGAGCCTTCTCTCTGCATCTCAAGGTCACAATAACAGATTATGAGAGAGTGGAAAAGCACTGCACAGAAAATGGGCCACGGGGACTTTCCTCTGCGTGAGGAGGGAAAGAACGGCGCACGGATCCAGCAGAGAGAGCATTTGAAGTCTGAGAGGCGAGGGACCTCGAGTGCGGGATTCTTCCAGCGCCTGGCCGGCATATGCAACTTCTCCCCCTGGCGCAGGCTTTGAGAAAACACGATAAAGAGGCCCCCTGAAAGATGGGACAACTGGAAAATTCTTTCTGAGGTGTTTTAATGTAGAAGAAATTCTATCACAAACATTAATGTGTTTCACAAGAACCAAATCCTTTTCTATCATGTTTCATGGTGGCTACTTTTTTTTTTTATTCCTTGCAAATTAAGATGGGACAAATGCTGTCATAAAATAAACATTTCCTTGTCTTCAAAACCACTAATAAATAGTCCAGCCTAATGAAACCTTGCCTGGCCTGAAAAATATGGTAGGCCTGCTACCCCAGAACAGCAAACAGCACCAGCGCCTCATGAGCCCTGCCTGAGAGAACAGGCTGTTCCAAGTTGCGACACCCTAACTGATGACATGGGTCTCCAAGGGACTGAGACTGCTGTACTGAAAGAAAACATTTTATGTATGATGCTGTAGTAACCATACTTCAAGTCGACTTAAAAAGTAAATAACAACAAAAGTAAAATTCCTCTATAAAAAGAACACTTAAAAAAAAAAAATCCAAGCCACACTCACTGGCCTGAATATGGTTTGGGTTCTCAATTTTTTCCAAGTGGTTTAGAGTCAAATCAGACCCATGAAAATTGTCTGAGGGGACCCTGGCACGTGGATTTTATCTGACACAATCATCCCCACAGTTCAGCAAGAAGGTCACCACATTCCAGAATCATGCCCTGGATGTAACATGTCCAGGAGAGACAACCAGAAATAGAGTTGGAGATTCCAGAAGCTTTTCGAGTCTCTTATAAATCAGTAGCAGCAGCTCTGCCTTCTGCCTACCCCGATGCTTCTCCTAACCTGCATCTTCCTGACATCTCCTCAGGGCTGCACATATGGAAAACCAGTCTGACCAGTTCCTGAGCTGCCAGCCACCTTCTCCTTGTGTCTCAGTGACTGATGGCCCCTTTCCCCAGAGCTGGCCTGCAGGGAATGAGCAAGGGTGTGTGCTGGAGGGCAACTCTGCAGGCCTGGTCAGAGGCAGACCTACCACCAGAAGCCACTGAGTGGGCGGGGCTCCATGAGCCTGCTGCAATGCCACAGGCTCTCTGCTGGGAGAGCCAAGCACTTCCCAGAACAGCTCAAGAACCCAGGCCCTAAATCTCAAATGGAGTTTTTCCGCTCTAGTTTTGCTTCTCAGTTATTTACCTTCCTCAGCTTCAGGTAGGTCAACCTACAGTGCTGCCGTTCCCAGCTCTTTTCAGAAGAAGAGATCATTGTGATTCTCCAATGATCCATCCTGCATGCTCCCAGCCAAACGACCGAGAACAGAGGTACACAGAGGCAGCAAGCAACCTGCCTCTGCTGCTCTCGCTGGAATCAGCTGAGCTTTGAGACTGTGCGGCCCCCAGGCCCAGGGTCTCCTGGTAGGCCCACCCTAGGAAGGTGCTGCTGCCCAGATGATGTGCAGGGCTGGAGGCTGAGGGGTGAGGGGAAGAGGGTGTGGCAAAACCCAGCTGTCAGTGAATCCAGCATTCCTGCCCCTGCCTGGAATTCTAACAAAGGAACTGAGAAAGGGGAGACCAAGACATCCAAATACAGTTTCCGAGAGACAAAATAAAGAATGCCCAGTTTTTTCACTTTAAATATACTTTTTATTAATTACAAAATAATTAAACTATGTAGAAAAGTACAGAAATAATATAGCCAAGGCCCAGGTACACACCAATTAGCTTTGACATGTTGCCATATTTGCTTCAAATCTTTTTCTTAAAATGTGTGTGTGTGTGTGTATACACATATATATATATATATATCACTCAGCCTAGCACAAGGCAGCTCCCTGAAGGGATCTTAAAGGCCACAAGCACTTGAGCAAATGTAACATCAAATGAGCCCAGCACAGTCCCAGAAGAACACCCCAGTTAATGAGTGCTGTTTATTTTTCCTAGTCCCTTGTGCGTGGTTAGAAATCTAGTACAGGCTCAGCTGTTGCAACTGACATTGCCACATGGATTCCCTGCTCCATCTCACATCCTGACCAGTGGGCTGACTGGTCACTTTTGCAAATGCAGCCACTTCCCAATCCTTGAGCAGGCAGCCCCCAGCCTTCCCTCCCTTCCTGAACCCCACCCACCCTTTCATGTCCCTCTGTCCCAGGCTGTCCACAGGCACCATTTGGCTCCAATTCCACATCCTAAGCGTTTCTATGAATATAGGCTTTGTGGACTGTTTATTCATGTGACATTAATCCCAGAAGGGAATCAAAGCAGCGTAGATGTCATTACCCTTGTTTGCCTTGGATTGTCTGTTATAAACTCACACAGCAGCCTGGGAGTTGAGAACCTGCTTGAATGAGGCCTGGGACAGGGAAAAAATGGGCGGAGAGAAGAATCAGATCATCTCTCTGAGATCCATGGCCAACAGAGGCGCAGAAAGGCCGGGCAGTGTACGATCTCTGATTCCACATCTCAGCTGAGCAGAGCGTCTAGACCCTGCGCAAAGCCTGGTCCCAGAGCTGAGCCTGGGAGGGTGCACTTCATTCTGCACAGAGAGGGAGACACGGGGCGCCTTCAGCTACTTTCCTGAAGCGCCAGGTCGCTGATTTTCCCAAGTTCTGGTGTCAAAACGCCCGAGGGTCCTCTTTGCAGCCCTGTAGCTGAACAAACCTATGTTTTTAAAATGAGAATAACAGCAATCAGCACTTCTTCTGTGTGGGTGAGTATGCAGGGGCATCGTGGAGCCCAGGGTAACCACTACCTTGCATGTTGCATTTCCAAACAGATCCCAAAGCTGGGGGGTAAAGGATGGCAGTATTTCAGGACAGACCCACAGGCAGGGAGCCACACTTCTTTCTTCCACAACCCCCCCCCACCCCGCCCCAGCAATGCGTTCCTTCTCGGGTTTGAGAAACACCAGCCCTGCATTTGCTTATGGAGCAACCTTTACCAGCCACCACTCAGAGGCAGCAGGGCTGTGCCTGGCTGTTCCCTTGACTTTCTGGAGAAGGAAATGGACTCTCAGATGGTAAAACTGTAATCGGAACTGAAACTGGACCATTTCTCCTTCAGCTCACAGCCTGTTGACTTACAAGCATGCATACTCATACACAGGCCGCACACACCCTCCAGAGCATGACTCGCCCATTAGAGGCAGCTGGACGAGATCCCGAGCATCCCTGCGAATGACACCTTTTGGCGTGCACATTGCTCCTCTGCAGTTTGGCTGGCTGGTGGGCAGGGTGTTGCTTGCAAAAACCTGTTTTTAATCAAATCCAGTCTTGCCATCCTAAGAGTTGACAGCTACGCATGACAGGAGTCTCCCTAACTTGGCTACAGGCAACACTTGTTTTTGTATTCTCTGGGCCACTGGCAAGGTGGAGACCCTCGCAGGTGAGAGAGTGGTTTCTGGAGGTACAAGAATTGGCTGTAGTGGATTAGGTGCCAGCACACACCCTCCATGCCCCCAGCAGAGAGCCAGAGGTCTGGGATAAGGCTTAGCATTCTCAGTAAGAACTCTTCCAGAAACCTGACAGCTTCCCCACTGCAGCAGGGTGATCCTGGGGAGCAGGGCTGTAAATTCTGCTTCCAATCACCTAGAGGACTAACCCTGGGTCCCTGCCAACCCAGCTCAGGGAACAAAGAGAGGAAAGGCTGGGGAGGGGTAGAGACTGGCTCTTATTAGAGTTCAAGAGGGACAGTGACCTTACGGAGATGTCCTGGAGAAGTCCACTTGACAGGGAGGAAAGAAAGAAGAAAGGGAGGGAGGAAAGGAAAGAGGGAAAGTTGTTCATTAATAACTGAGCTATCCAAGATGGACCATATTAAGATGTCTTTTCTTAAACAGTAATAAGGAGACCAGATTGTCATCCCATCTAGCCCTGCTCATCCCCAAATCTAATCTCTTGCCTTCTATATTGCCAGTTCTTAAAAACTTTATTTATTTTTTTTACTGACATCAGTAAACCTTACAAGGTGTGTTCTAAATCTTACCTTAGTCCTTAAACCATACCTGAGGGTGGTTGCTCTATCTAGACTGAGCACCTGACTGTCATCAACTTGGGGTTATGACCGGTCGGTCTCTCAGCCTGTAAAGGGGACAGTCATCAAGTTCCCAGCCCATTGCCTAAGGGGCGCTGGGGGACCTGGAGCAACTGTAAGTGGTCCTTGAAGCCATATTCCCACCAAATTTTGTCTAAAGCAATACGTCTAATACAGTAGCGATTAGCCACATGTGGCTGCTGAGCACTAGACATGAGGCCATTGTGATATGCTGAAAGTGTAAAATATACAACAGATTTTGAAGACTTCGTATGAAAGAAAGAATGTAAACTATCTCATTAATAAGTTTTAGTGTCGATCACATGTGAACTGATAATATATTCTGGTACCATTAGGTTAAATGTGACATATTATTAAAGTTATTCTTTTTTAAAAGTTATTCTCACTTATTCTTTTTTATTGTTATTGCCATCTTAACCATTTTTAAGTGTCCAGTTCAGCAGTGCTAAGTACACTCACACCGTTGTACAACCATCACAGCCATCCATCTCCAGACCTTTTCACCTTTCCCGCTCTGTGCTCACCGAGTACCAGGTCCCCATGCCCCCTCCCCCCAGCTCCTGGCAACCACCATTCTATTTCTGCTTCTGTGAATCTGTCGACTACTCTAGGTGCCTCATGTAAGTGAAATCACGCAGTATTTGTCCTTTCGTGACTGGCTGTTTTACTGAGCATGGTATCCTCTAGGTTCATCCATGTGTCAGAATTGCCTGCCTTTTTAAGTTTGAATCATATTCCCTTGTATGTATGTACCAAATTTTGTCCACTTATCTATTGTTGAACAACTCAGTTGCTTCCAACTTTTGACTATTGTGTATAATGCTGCTGTGAATATGACTATACAAATATATCTTCAAGACCCTGCTTTCAAATACCCGGAAGTGGAATCTCTGGGTCGTATGAGAATTCTATTTTTAGTATTTCCAAGAACTGCCATACTGTTCTCCATAACAGCTGCAGCATTTTACATTCCCAGCAATGCCCAAGAATTCCAATTTCTCCACTTCCTTGCCATCACTTGTTATTTTCTGGGTTGTTTAATTTTTGATAGTTGCCATTCTAATGGTTGTGAGGTGGTATCTTATTGAGGTTTCAATTTGCATTTTCGTAATGGTGAGTGATGTTGGGCATCTCTTCATAAGTTTATTGGCCATTTTTAATATCTTCTATGAAGAATCATTTTTTAACGTGGCTACTAGAAAATTTAGTTACATAGGTGGCTCACATTTCGTTTCTACTGGGCAGCTCTACTCTAGAATGATTAGCGGCACAACTACTAGCACATAGGGATGTTTTGGCAATGAAAGGAACCCTGATATTTAAAACTTGGAGAACCTAGTTCCAATGAATGATCTCTTCTAAGTTTCTTTGCAGTGATAACATTTTGTGAGCCCTTTCTCTCTCTGCTCTAAGAACTTAAACTAGAGCTTTCATGTCAAAGGAGAAGATGCCAGGAGCCATTCTCCCTTAAATGAGGTGTCCCCTATATACAACCTGGAAGATCCAGAGAGTCAGGGGCCTCTCTTGCCTGTGCAGAGCGGGCCTGATCCTGTGATTGGAGTGGGGGCCAGAATCTTGGCTCCAGAGCTCACTAATGTCCTGAACCGAGGGAATCCACGTCAGAAAATTCTGCTGGTAAAATTTTGTACCATCTGAGAGAAGAACAAGCACCTTGGGCTGGGGCTAGAAAATGTGGTCTCTGTGGAAACCTCAACACTCCTGCTACCTTCCTATGGTAAAGACACTAATCTTGTTCCAAAGGAGGGACTGGATGCCACCAGAAGCTGGCCCCTTGGTCTTAGGGGTGGAGACTACAAGTTGGTCCCACTAGAATAAACGCATTCCTGGAGTCTACAGCCATCACACCCTCAGAGGGTGCTGCCGACAGATCCCTGGGAGTCATAGATTGTCCCCAGTAGCTGGCAGTCACCGTTTTGCACCGTTGGACAGTACCGAGAAAAGGGTGAGCTCCAAAAACTGCTACCTTTCCTACATTTACCTATTTCCACTGAGGTAACAGTATTACTAGTCCAGATTTCCTTCTCTTTATCTTATTCAAAATCACACAAAGGCAAGGCCCACCCACCAGAAAGGGATTGAGCCCACAACTACTTTGGCTTATGGCTTAAAGGGAAAAAAAGAGGAAGAAATTTTGCGAAAAAAGCAAGAACTATGATGAGGTCTGTTATTTCTTCTTTCTGACTAAAAGAAATAGTTTAAAGCATGGCTGCCTTGGATGGTATTTTTTAATATGATTTTAAAGGAAAATAATGGCAATATTTTAATGCCAGATAACAACATGGAGACCAGGTAAGAATTAAGAATTAACTTAGAATAATAGGACCTGGTCATCTATTATAAAAAGAAAATGTAAAGAATAACACTACATAGAACATATTCTAATGTACTGGAGGAAAATACTGTGTAAACACAAGGCTGTATGGTTTATGTATGAAATGTAGCTTATTTAAATTATCTTTACAATCTAGAGTTATATAAATACTTAGAGATTTTAAAACTTGGTAATAATGGCAACTCAGACCTAGACAGCTCCTTTTACCCCCAAAGTTTTAAGTCCTAATAACGCTGTAGTATATTTATCTAAAACCTCTTCTGTCAGTTTCCTCACGTGAAGAATTAGAGAGAGAATTTTTCCTAAATCATTTTGGAATTGTTGGAAGGATCTAATGAAAAAATAGACATGTGAACACTTTTAAAAGTTGAGAGCCATAAAAATTATTATTATAAAAGCACATATAGTTTATTATACTAGACTTCATGAGAAGGAGACCAAGAAATACCAATTTCCATGGAAAGAAATGAGAAGCTATAAGGGCCCCGTGAAAGATATAAAACACGGGGTTTCCCAGCCAATCCGCCAGCATTCATCATCTTTTTGGAGGCTCACAGAGAAGATGTGGTGTAATGTGCTTCATGAAGTCCGTCTTTAATGCACACAATCTTTTCTCTCAGGGAACTGCGTGAGGGGTGGAAGAGAGTTAACCAAGAACACTGAAAATAACACTGCAACCTCTGCTACCACATGCAGAAAGTTTCCTGCAAGCAGCAGCCAGGTTCCTGGAGAGGAAAAAATGTGTGTGTTTAGCTTCATAATCATAAAACTCTAAGGTACTGCGTGCCTCTCCCCATCCTTCCTTCCAAAAAAGAGAAACGCATCCACACGGGTCTCAGAAATCTGCGGACTGCTGTCTCCAGTGCTGCCGGAATTACTGAACCAAACAGCGGAGGGCTATAGAGCCCGTTCATTCCCCTAGTACTGAAGGCACCTCCACCTTTGGCCTGAAGCGGGTGTGGCAGTGACACAGGTAGTTTGTTTTGCAGGGTCAGGTTGGCACATTTCTAGCCTAGGGCTGTGGATAAATGTTTGGATCTTATTTTCAGTCGCATGGTGTTCAACGCCTTAGCATCAAAGGCAGGCCCCTGCATGCTACCCTCCTAAACCCTTTGTCTCCTCACCTGGCCTGGTGCGAAGTCAAGAGGGGCAAGGAGAGGAGAAGGAAGAGGATGGGAGGGGTCAGGTGGGAACAGGAGGGGTGCGGTTCTCTGCTGCGTTCTCAGCCGGCCCCAAGAACCACTTTTCGGGCTCATCAGATTCCTCCCCCTTCTATCTCCTGCAGGCTTGCCCTGCTCCAACACTGGGAATCCGGCTTGTTTACACAGCTCATTAGGCTCGCTTTGCAGTTGCTATAGCAACCACCAGGGGTCAGTTTATAGAAGGAGAGGAAGTTCACTTTTGGGGAGTGAGCTTTCCAGCTCCTGTGCAAAGCACAGCTGAAAACAAAGACCCAGACACCGCGGAGGAAACACATGGACAAGTTTCCTATGAGCAGAAGCATCGCTCAGAGCCTAAAACTTCACTCAGCAATGCCACGTTTTTTCCTTGCTGAAAGAGCCGTTCTAGAATAGCTGATGGGAGAGGAAAGGTCTCAACACTGCATCTTGCAGATTTTCCTGTCTCCCAGCCTCCTCCCACCCCTTTGCCTTGCCGTGAGGACCTGTAGGCAGTCTCTAGTAGTTAAAGAGAACCTGGGTAGTTCCCAGAGTTCATTTAAAGTGGTAAGTTCATAAATATAATGTGTTAACTGAGGATCAGAAAGATCTTCGCAAAGTATTGCTACTTCTGTCTTCTTCACTGGAAGGGCGGCAGCATGCCATTGGAACAGAATGCCTTTCTCAAGGTCCAAGACAAACAAAATGGAGCCACTACACCTATGTGGAGTGTTCTGGAAGAACTCCCAGAATGCTTCAGAGGGAAGAGTGTCCAGCTCTAACTTGACTAGCTAACCTGAATTAGTAAATAAAAAGTACAGGAGGACCAATTAAATTTGACTTTCAGGTAACCAATGAGTGGATATTTGTATAAGTCTATCCCACAAAATCTCTGGGGCATACATATGTAAGTCCAACTTAACCCAGCACTATCCCAACCCACCTGCTCACCACCAATACCAATGCCTCCAAAAAAACGCAGCAGGTGAATTCGTAAGAGGGTACAGCCAGGGGGCCTCCAAGAAGGATTTGTAATGGGGTCCAGAACTCAGGGTGTCCAGGAAATATTAAAAATATGGGATGTCCTCACCCCCACAAGTCTGAACTTGGGGGGGTTAGGGCACATGGAGCAGGGCCATTGAGAGTTGTTTTGAATAGCAACAGTTTTGCAGATAACCTCTAGAACGGTCATTTAACATATCTATAACCTTTAACTGGTTTCATAGATATGTTAAATAGCTGTGGCCATGCTTTGAGCCAGGGAGAAGGGAGTGACTTCCACCCAGGATGTAACTGGGAGGCAACTCCCACTGGTTACAGAGCTTGTGTAAGAGCTTGGAGATGATGGGCTCCACACCACAAGGCTATGCCTGCCAGGACTTACTATGGCAGCCCAAAAAAGCTGGAAAAATACGGGAATGCTGGCAGCTGTGGCCAATTGTGGGAGGAATCGGAAATGGGGCTGCAGAGGAAGGTTGGCGCTAAGATTTAAACCCAGGTGCGGCAGCCATGACGAGAAGTACCATGTGGTTTTGGGGGTCCCTTTGCCACACAGCTTAGGAAGCCAGAAAGCAAGATGTAGCAGCGATGCAGAGCTCCCTCTTAGCAGTTTGGAAGAATGCAGGAGAGATGCTGTGGGAAGGAAAGGGATGAAAGGACTCTTGCTGGTGGGCCATGAGAAGGTGCCACATGGTTTGAGATTAAGAATTGGAGATTGCGGCAGCGACACAGCTGATGGTGCTGGGAACCGAGGGAGGCCTGCCATCTGAGCACAGATTACTGGGAAGGACCAGGGGCTACCTGAGCCACAGACTTCTATTTCTTTTCCTGAGATATGATACCCCAGACTGGGCAAAGGGGGGAAGGAAGGATTGTGTGTGTTTGTGGGTGTTTTAAGGGACTCTGGAATTTTAATGAAGACATTAAGTCATTATTCTTAAGTTTGTATAGCTTTTGAATAAATAATTCCTTTCTTTTTCACCAATCTCTGACATGGAGGGCTATAATTCCTCGGCGATGGGCAAGGCAAACCTAGTACAGGGGATTCCAGGAGAAGGGAGGTTCATTCAGTAACTTTGTGGGACCCCTTTCTCCGATGGCCAATCAAGGAAAATCATGGGAGACCACATGTACAGTAGCTTTAAAGTAATACAACTACTTGTACATGTGCAGTAAAAGCCCACCAGAACTAGCCAGGAAGGATCCACCCTATGAGAATAGAATCCCTCTAGCCCATGAGGTCAATCTCTGCTTGGAGTTGGCCTGCTCCCATGTTCTCTGCTATGAACTCGGTGTTCAGTTCAATTCTTTGTCCTGATCACCAAGAACCTGGTTACCTGTGCCCACCTGTGACAAATTCTCTCTCAAAAACAAATAAAGGGCCAGATCACTGTTTAGGGTAATTTAACCCTTGGACTATCCTGCTGATCATAAAGAAAGAAGGATTTTTTTGTTTTGTTTTATTTTGTTTTGTTTTGTTTTACATACGATGGGGAACCCAAAAGGAATACATGTTGCTTATATACAGGCTTCCTCTGCTAGGTGAGTGTTATGGGAGCCCATCTGCACCATTGTACCAGCTGGTGTTGTTGTGAGAGGCTGCATTTGGCTTCAGTGAATTTTTTTGAAGACTCTTAACATATTTGCCCATTTGCTCATGACAGGTGATTTACAAGTGCACCTGCCCATACAGCATGGAGTGTTCAGCAGTTTTTGACTAAAAAAGCATGACCCCCATGCCCCACCCTCCCTATTCACCCAATCTCATTGTGAGCGACTTTTTTTGTTGTTTCCTCAGATGAAAAAAGTCCTCAGAGGGAAATGTTTTGCTGAAGTGGAAGAGGTGAAACAAAAAATAACAGAAGCACTAAAACACATCAAAATCAACAAGTTCAAAAACTGTTTTGAACAGAGGATAAAACATTTTGATAGTGTATTGTGTCAAATGGAGAGTACTTTGAAGGTGACTGAAGTTTAAACATGTAAGAATAAATACACATTTTTTTAAATAAATAAATTTCAGGTTTTGGGGGCCCCCCCTCATATATACAAGTAGTAAATCAGAGGCAAGGCAACCTAAGGTGAGTTTCCTGATCTTACTCAGATCCAAACACCAGCAAAGGAGATGTGGGGGCTAAAGAGAAAAGAATTCAGTACTAGGCTTTATGAGGTATCTACTCCTACTTTTTCACTAATAGCAAAAGTCATCTTTCTAAAGAATAATGATGGCTAATATCCAAAATATATAAAGAATATATAAAAATATATATGAGTTCAATGGCAAAAAACAAACAATGCAATTTTAAAAATGGGCATAAGATCTGAATACACATTTACCAAAGAAGACATACAGATGGCAAACAGGTACATGAAAAAGTGCTCCACATCCTTGCAAGGGAAAAGCAAATCAAAACCACCATGAGCGGTCATCTCACACTTGTCAGAATGGCTTTTATTTAAAAGCCAGAACATGAGTGTCAGGGAGGATATGAAGAAAAGGGAACCCTTGTTCACTGTTGGTGGGATTATAAACCAGTGTAACCAACTATGGAAATCAGTGTGGAGGTTCCCAAAAAATTAAAAATAGAGCTGCCATGTGACCCAACAATTCCATCCACTTCTGAATATTTATCCAAGGAAAATGAAAACACTAACTCAAAAAGATATATACACTCCTATGTTTATTGCAGCATTATTTACAATAGCCAAGATATGTAAACAACGTAAGAGTCCATCAGTGGTGAATGAGTAAAGAAATTATATATTATAGGGAACCTGTCCACGTGGCGTGGCGAATGTAGCCCAGCCTCTGACTTGGAACGCCAGCAGGGAGCGTGTCGGCACACAGGAAACCAAGCCCACGGATTGGCTTTCCCGTGGGGAATCAGGCCTGCCTTGTACCCAGGCTGCTTTGAAGCTTGCTTTTGCTAAAACTCCCTCACCCTGAATTGAGGCAGCAAAAGTTTACTGCATATCTTTAAAGTAACTTCCTAAAGTCTGTGCTAAACCTCCCAAGTATGGAGTGTAACCAGTTCAACTACCTTTCCCCTTGCATTTGCAAATATCCCTTTTCTCTGTAGTAATTAGCAACTTCCTCTCCTTTGTTGTCTGTAAAAGGTTACCACCTAAAGTGAACCTGTGCATAGTAAATGAGGGCCATCTTCAATATAATGGACCCAGAGGATCAATAAAAGCCTGTCCAGAGAGGGGTCAGCACTCTGTCACCCAGAGAGTGGCCATTCCATCCCTTTTTCTCCACAGGACCTCTGTAGTCCATGTGAATTTATACGTCGTTGGTCACAGCTACGACACACGAACCCTGCGGGCCAGAGTCTGCATCCATATATATAATGTATAACACATATTATCTATATATGAGTATTATTCATCAATGAAAAGAATAACACCTTGCCATTTGCAACAACATGACGGACCTAGAGGGCATGATGCTAAGTGAAATAAGTCAGACAGAGAAGGACAAATATCCTATGGCCTCTCTTATACGTGGAATCAAAGAAATTAAAAAGAGAACAGATGGTGACTGCCAGACGCAGTGATGGCAGAGTAGAAAAGATGCATAAAAAAGTCAAAAGGTAAAACATAAATAAATGGACTTTTAAAAATAAATAAAGTTAAAAAAATATTTGTTAATTGGGCCCATTCCCAAATTGTCTTCTCACAGTAAATCACTCTTCCTTAACTCAACCCTGTTTTCTGAATCTCCCCTATTAAATCCCCCTTAAGAACCCAGAGTTTATATTTTAAGAGAGATGAAATTTACACACAAGAAAAATCGCAGCTATTAAGGTTAAAAACAGTAATTTTTATTTCTTTGACAAGAAAATCATTTATTCTTTTTTTTAAATTTTTCAAATTGTTTATGCTATTACATTTGTCCCAATTTCCCCCCTTTGTCCCCTTCCCCCAGACCCCCACTCCCACAGTCAATCACTTCACTGCTGTCCATGTCCGTGGGTCATGCATATATGTTCTTTGTATGATTCCTTCCTCTTTCAACCAGTCCTTCTCCCCCTCCGCTCTTACACCTGTCAGTCTATTCCATGTTTCTGTGACTCTGACTCTATTTTGCTTGTTAGCTTATTTTGTTCCTTATCCCAGTTATAAGTGGGATCATATGGTATTTGTCTTTCACCACCTGGCTTACTTCACTAAGCATAATAGTCTCCAATTCCATCCATGCTGTCACAAAAAGTAAGAATTCCTTCTTTTTTTTCTTACTGCTACATAATATTCCATTGGGTAAAGTTATCACAGATTTTTTTCTATCCACTCATCTACTGATGGGCATGTAGACTGTAGGAAAATCATTTTTAATGCACTTTTTTTCTCGCAGAAATGAATAGCATTTGTTTTTGAGTGTTACACTGGGAAAGTGTGAGTGGAAAAAAAGCCCAGTGGAGCCAGTACATTGTTTCTGTCTGTTTGGTTCTTCGTGATGTTGGTGCCTATATACACATATGCATGGGGAGAAAATTACATTTGCAGCTATCAGAGTCACACTCTTCCCAGCATGCCTCTTGCTGCTTTGTCAACAAGGAAAGTCTGGCTCAATGCAAATTTTGCTGAATTCTGTAGAACTTATAGGAAACATAAACTACTAGTTGGAATGGAGAAACCTGTGGTAGCTTTACATCTGTTTTGACACTAAATCCATGAACCCCACACTTAAGGCAAATAGTAGCAATAATACCTTTCATGAGGTCCCTGCCAACTCAGACTGTAAGAGTTCCCACAGCTCTAATCCAAAACAGGTAATTAAAGAAAAACTGTCAAGATAAACATCACGTACAATAAAAATGTTCTCACCTGTTACTAACTCTAAAAATCTCAGTAGTTTTCACCAAGACCAGAAAAAAAATAGTGTTATTTTAGAAGCTGATGTTTCAAGTCTGGAGCTATGAGTTCTAATTTTGTCTCTCCTACTTCTAAATGGGACCTCAGGAAAGTCTATGGACAGTCTATGATTTAGTTTACCCATGGGCAAGATGCAGATACTGCATCATTATTAAGTGTTTTTTGGCCATCTGAGAGGGTATTGTGAGAATATCTATAAATCACTCTGAGCTACTCGGACAAAAGGCAGGAAGTATGAGATGTGATTATTTGTGCTAGTTACTTTTTAAACAAGCAATTTCATTTAGTAGAAGCTGGAATCTAGTTTTGTTTAAAGCACTTAAAAAGCACTTAATTTTTAAAATCCTATTTTCACTTATTTTTTAAAAACCAAGCGTTCTTTACTTTTTTTCTTAATCATTTGTTAATAAACCCTACATTTGAAGCTCAAGCTGCCAGACAGTGTCTCTTAAACACCATTCAACAGCTGTTAAATGAGATAATCACCTGTTTATCTTCATGTCACTAATTCAGATGCTAATTACACCCTAGATTCTGGCTTTTTCTCCCACTCAAGCTGGACCAGGTGCACAGCACTGTGAAAGGGTCAATCCCTTAGCAATCCAGGGCCTCTGTTTATTCACTTCCAGAGGCTCAGATGGGCCAGAGCAACACACACACACACACACACACACACACACACACACACACACACGTGTGAGCATACATGAATGAATAAGCATGTTGCTTATAGCTGTGAAAAATTAGAAATGACCTAGATGTCAACTTATAATGAAATAGAGAAATACACCAAAATAAACAAACACGGACTGTAGTATTTAACAATCATTAAAAGGATGCTTATAAATATTGTGAAATAACATGTAAAAATATACCTATGTAGGTTGAGTGACAAAAAGTAGTATACAAAATTATGAGTGCAAATATAGAGAAAAAAATTGCATAGAAAAATTGCAAAGAATACATGATAGCCTTGGAACTCAGATCCATCACTCTTTAGGGAACTAAGAGCAAGGATAATCCTAGGGGCTGGGAATTCATAAGCTCCTGTTTTCACAGAACTTGCATTCTGGAAGAGAAGACAAAATACAAGTAAAGAAATTAGTAAATCAGACCATGCTCCCAGAAATCGTCAGAACTTGTTTTGAAATTTTTCCTCAGAACAGGATATATAGTTATCTATTAACAAAGGATTAGAGGAATGCTCTCTGTGGTCCTATACTGCCTTCACGGAATTTTAGAGTCTGAATATTTAAAATTACAGCAGGGAAAGTGCCAGGTAAACAACAGGTGCTCAACAAATTCTTAGAATTAGTAAATAGGAAGAAGAGTTGGAATTCATTTTATTTCCCAGTAAGGAGGAAGAGCCTCTTATTGGGAAAGGAGGGAGAGGTGACTAGCTCAAGGCCATGCTAGGATTGGACAGACACCACTGGCATATCATGGGACAGAGACTAAAAGCCCTTCAGATTTACTTTGGAAGGGGGGAAAGAAGACCTTAACATTCTCTTTCCTATGGTGGTGGCTGGTGGGGAGAAACACCCTGAGTCTAGTATTTAACCTGAGACATGTGAATTCTCTCATCCATTAACAAATACTTACAGACTGCCTACTACGTGC